>QLOM01005479.1:0-28929 GCA_003313785.1 Termitomyces sp. MG148
AGTTCTTGGCGCTTACCGTTGCTTTAGTATACATCTTTACTTTCTCGGAACTACTGATTTCTGATTGCATCGTTGGCCACGTGAATTCCCCTTCCCTCTTATAACGGGCCGCGGACCTCGCTTTGCCGAGCTGGCAGAAGTTATCTCATTTGAACCCTTGAATTCCATGCCCAGCATTATCCCCACGCCCATGTGGAGTCTTGGCTGACGCACATCGTTGGTCACAAGCCATAATGCGTCGCGCTTAGTATCGTGAGATCACTGCCATCTTTGCGTAAAATAAAGGACTGGGAATCGACACCTTTGGCATACGTCTATCGTGTCTCAAATTTCAGTTCCTTCTAAGCGTAAACCAACGAAAAAAGCTTGCAGTGACTGCGGGATATGTGCTATCTGTTGGGATTAGCATCTTCTGTAAGCTTGAATGACTTCCAAAAAAGCTTAATTTTCTCTCATATGTCACCACAGAATAAATAACCCTTTCCCCTGTTTAACTGACCCACACTCTCACAATTCATGCCTTTGATGTTTACAGAAGAGAAACCTGGCTGGAACGGGTACAAAACCTCACCTGCTTATCTGTGGTGAATTCATATACAGTCAGGTTTATCGAATGGCAAGATCACCCTGAGAAGAAAGCTGAAGCTGCCAAGATCCTGAATTCAAAGGAATTTAGTCATCCGCCTGGTATGTAGCAACTGCTAGCCTATATCTTTGTATTCTTTCAAGTGTGTTCGTGGTAGAATTTCAGTTAGTGCCTCTTCCCAAGACGAATCCCGTCCTCATCGGGAAACGATGGAAGCAATATCACTATGCCCTCGGCCTCGATGAGATCGTCGAGCACAGCTGGGGTATTGTGCAGCAGGAGAAACCCAACCTCATTCACTTACTCGATTTCCCTTACAATGGAGAAACGAGGCGAGGTCAACTGCTTGAAGGCAAGTTAACAGACAACAATTATCATTTGTGAGCTTGTGACATCCTGCTAGTGGACGGCGTTATGGACAGTTTCAATCTAGTGTACGGAACCATGGGGGCATCCCCGAGATTGAAGAGCAAGCATATGAGCTTGAAATCGGAGGTCTTGTTCATAAGAAGGTCAAACTGACTTTGCAAGAGCTGAAAGACCCCCTGAAATTCCCGTCGGTCGTTTGCCACAAGCTTGGTTTATCACAGTCGCTGACCTCGCAATTCATTTTCATAGTCAAGAGCAAGTGACCGTCACCTTACAATGCAGCGGAACTCGTCGCATTGAGCAGATCATGCAGTATCCAGGTGACGGTGACGAGTTGATAAACGCACCATGGGGTTAGAAGGCTTTTTAAAGAAAAAGTTAGATTATATGGACTAACATGCGCCTTTCATCCAGGAGAAGGGGCCATGTGCGTTTTTCTTGCACTTGTTGTGAAAAAAACCAATATTTCATTTGGGTTTTGAAGAGGTACTGCGATGTATCGCGGTGTTTCACTCAAAAGGGTCCTTAAGATTGCATGCGGAGGTGTCCTCCCCGAGTGCAAGCATCTGGAGTTTATTGGAGCTGACACTTACTTCAAGTACGTCTCACCCTGTCTCGTCCGTGGGATAATTTGACATCTAATTTGACATCCAATCACCCAACTTTCCCCCAGGAAAAACAATGTTTATAACTACGCTGTTTCCGTCCCCTGGCGCAAAGTTCGACAAAGTGAAGAGGTATTGCTCGCATGGGAGATGAACGGTAAGCCACTTCCAAAGATCCACGGTGCTCCCTTGCGTGTCGTCGTTGCCGGCTACATCGGCGCGCGTAGTACAAAGTGGGTCTACAAAATCAACGCCCTGGCCGAGCCGAGTAGGGGACCGGTTCAACAGCAAGAATATCTGTACTATACCTCCCAGGTCAGTGTACTAGTCAACGTCGAGCTAATAAAGTTCATGTCCGCAGATCGGGAAGCACAATGCGAAATTCTCGAATGGGTTCTCAATCCAGCAGATGCCCGTATCGTTCGTGCCCACGTTTGTCCTCTTTCTTGCCAATCCATGTCAATGGTGTTTCCATAGGAGTGCTATTATTTATCCTGAGGATAAGCAAGTCATCATCCATGATGGGAAGATTACGCTCCGTGGATGGTCGTACAGTGGCGGCGGCAATTGGGTTGAGCGTGTCGAGGTCTCGCCAGACGGGTGCGTTGTTCTTGAATTTCTTCTTTCTCCGTTTTACGCGCATTAATAGAGGAAGCGTGTGGTACGCGGTGCCACAAGAGAACTTGACTGAGAAGGTAGTGTGATTCAATGTAATTGAAGTAGTGATGGATTAACGTGCCATCTAGCATTACCATGCCTGGCGCCTCTGGAGGATCGATGTTCCTGTCGACGCAGAGGGCTGGCTAGAGTTCTGTGTGCGCACGTGGGACTCCTCGAATAACACAGAGCCAACTTTCGTACGTTCCGCCTGGAAGTGAGTGCCCTCTAATCAGCCGATGCTCTACAATAGTCAATTTTATTAGCTGGGACCTCCACGTTACATCATCCTGCCATCGGTACATATCACTTGAAATTCATTTCATTTTTACCTACTAATGATTGGCATTAGAATCAAGATTTACAGCGTGAACAAGACGCATCCTGCCACTGCTGCACGTCTGGAAGAGCTCGAAAGCCAAGGTGTTCCATTTGAACCACTTACGCGTCCCCTAGAGTTCACATTGGAGACTCAAGAGGAGTACAGTACCACCGTGGCGAAGTTTCCGAGGGAGCCATTAAACTAAAGTGCTTGAAGGGAGACTATTTCTAGTCTGAGATTAAGGCAATCATTGTATGCTAAAGTGTAAGATACGCGGAGTCGTAACGAAGCAATAAGAAAGACTTGTTCGAGCCCACGATGGACTTTGATAAGAATGAACCACGAAAGGTTCTCTGATACCAACCGAGTACAGTGTATTCTGATAGACTTGAAATTCAGCATTTCCCAGTGTGTTTTGACGTATCAAAGTAATATTTCTCTAGACACAAAGCTTAACCTTACACGTTCGATACTCAAAACACGACAACGTCCTGTATGACACCTCTCAAAACTGCGGTTGCTGTGCCGGTGGCGGCGGATATTGCATTCCAAATCCAGGCGGCGGTGGGGGTGGGAAGCCACCATAGACTGGCATACCTGGGGGCGGGGCCATAGGCATAGTCGGTATGCCCATAGGAGGCGGAGGCATTGGCATCCCCATTGGTGGCGGCATAATTGTTTGCTGGGGCGCAAATCCGGGAGGAGGCGGTGGTTGCGCGAGGGCGCCTGCAAACTGCCCCTGGTACGGCTGGGGGTAACCAGGCATGGGTGGGCGCGCACCAAAAGCAATGGGTGCAGGTGGAGGACGTGAAGAGACGGGCAGGGCGTTGTTTTTGCGAGCTTGAGCTGCCAAGAGGCGCTCGGCTGATGTACCATGACGCTCTCCCTTGCCGTCTTTTTTGAATGCATACTGTACGGTAATGGCCTTGTTCATCAGGAACTGCCCGTTCATGGATTCGATAGCCGCGTCGGAAGATTCGAAATCTGTATAGGAGACGAAACCATAGCCTTTTGATGTACCCATTCCCGTGTCGCGAGCAATCTGACCGTCGGATGAATTGAGGTACACGTGGGGAGAGAAAAGTGTCATGCACCTTTGCAGTAGTTGCCATAAGCCCAAACGCGCTGAAAGTATCATACAATAGCCGTTCATCTACATTCTCGTCCAAATTACCAATGAATAGGTTGGCGCCGACATCAAGTTGTTTTTTATCCGACGAAGCCTAAGAGAAAGTGATAGACATCAGCCACTACAACACTGTCAGAGTGCCACCTTGCGGACGACGAACCTTATTCACCCGAATGGGTTTTCCCCATAGTTTTATCTGGTTCATGATCTTACAGGCGTATTCCGCGTCTTCCTCTGTCAAAAACTCACAAAAACCGTAACCCTGGTGCGCCATCGAAATACGGTCTTTTGGAAGATGTACGTTCACTGTCCAGCAAAGCCGGCAAGAGTAAGAACACTCTGACTATCAAATACGACGAGTGAGGTAAGCGTACCAACGGGACCTGCCTGGAGCATCAACTCCCATACGAGCGCGTCTGTACACCGTTCGTCCAAGTTTCCCTGCGAAGTACGTATCACTGAGAATATGCTCGTACGTTCATCAAGTAGTGCGCACCAGGTAGACGGTAGCTTCTTGATTCCTGTCATCTTGAGGACGAGACATGGTAGTTGTGAAAGCGTGGAAGTACCGAAAAGAAGTTGGATCGATCAACTCTGAATTCTATCAAACTTACACATACATATCATATCACTTACTCTGAAAAACCAGCTAGTCCTGGTTTGCTCATTACAGTACGTCAAAATGAACCACGCTTCGCCTCTCTTCTTGGCAAAGGGAGATTGGGTTACTCGGGCATTTTCAATGCCGTCTGTCCGTTATCCATTTGGTCAAGACCGCATTCTTCTTTCGCCATAGCCGCAATTTCCTCGTTTCTCCTGACTCTAAACGAAAGGCTGATCGACGGCTAGCCCTGTCAGCCTGGCCTTTCCACATGCCTCGTTACATCCGGCCTTCGGGCGCATCCTACTCTATCTGGAATACATAAAAAGCGCGAATGGTGCGCGTCAGGATGTAGCTTATCCTTGTACGACAAAAAGTCTGGGACAAGAGCCATGCGTTGGATCAGCTTTACCGTCCTTGCGGCCACGCTTGTCATTCTAGCATCTCTCTCTGTGGCTGTCGCTGTTCCTACTCGCACCACGAACGGTGCTACGCCTCGAGCTTTGAAGCAGTACAAGATGAAGCGTCCAGGCGTAAATGTAAAGAGAGACGTGCTGGACAAAGGGTATGTATTGAGATTTGTGTAACATAATCTCCTATGTCATCGGTTTTTACAGTGACGAGGAGAGACAGGATGATGATCAACACTATCACCCCAAACCATCTCACCAGTAAGATATGTTCAAGCAGGACCGAAACAGCGCCCTAATAATTTCATACTAGTTGGCACCCTACTACGACGAAGTACTGGTGGAAAGAGACGGAAACCTCCCTCTAAGCCTCGGGATTTGGGGTCTACTTAACACGGATGGATATATTTACTACAACATAGACTATTTTACATCCTTTCCGAGGACGTTACCGCTTGGCCAATTGTAACTTGCGCGTTTGGACTAGCGTTTAAAAACTTATTCTCTTGAGAAGCCGGCGGGAGTGGACTAACTCATGGTAATGGAAAATAATACCCTTGAGATTGTATCTTAGTAGGAAGGATGACCCGAAGGAAATGTCTTCAGGAAGAGAAGAAAATACCAAAAGGAGGATATATAAGCAAATCGTGACGTAAAGGTGATCGTAACATGTATGGGTGAAGGAAAAAACTCCAAGACTAGGCTCAGAGGATAAGGCAACCCCTTTTCTTGTTCTTCACCACAGGCGGCTCGAGGGCAGCGACGATAGCCTGCAAAATTAATGAGGCACAAGATTCAAGGCACAAAGACACGTGGAAAGAACATTCTCTTACCTCATCGAAGACGTTCTTGAGACCCTTCTGCGTCAACGCTGAGCATTCCACATACTTGACCGCCCCGAGCTCCCGAGCGAGCTTTTCCCCCTGCTCATTCGTGACCGGTCTCTGTTTTTGTCTCGCCAGCTTTTCAATCACCTGAGCGTCGTCCCGCAAGTCAATTTGGGTGCCCACAATGAGACATGGCACGCCTGGACAATGATGATGTACTTCCGGGAACCATTTCTCCTTCACGTTTTCGAAGGAGGCGGGAGAGGTGACACTGAAACAGACCAAAAAGACATCTGTTTGAGGGTATGATAGAGGTCGGAGACGGTCATAATCCTCCTGGCCTATTAGGTATTCGTGTTTAGGGTCTTAGTGATATGAAGAGGCCTTGCGGTGTAACACGTACCAGCCGTATCGAACAGTCCCAGCGTATAGGGGTCATCACCGATCATGACCGTGACAGCATAGTTGTCGAAAACCTAAGCATAATGGATTGTCTCCTATGCACTCGCAGAGCAGCAGACCCATTGGTGCGTACCGTTGGGACATATTCACTTGGGAACTTGTTGGTGGTATAAGATATTAACAGACAAGTCTAATGATGGCCAAAATTGTTCCGGTGAATCACAGCGGTAATGACGAGCCCAGGAACAAGCGCACCTTTCCGACCGCACCATCTCCAACGACTACACATTTAATTGTCTGCATTGTGGTTGATGTCTAGGTTATCCGTCGAAGTAGAGTGGCAACTGCGGAGAAGGACCAGGGATATATAAGTAAACGATCCACACGCAACACGACCAAATCAACTGTTTCTTATCGCCTGGTGGCACACCGGGCTACTGGTTTGGCGTGGCACAGAGCCTCGTGGCCCGATGCTTGTAGAGGAGAGACAAGGAAAATGAATGAACTCACTGATCTTCTGAACAGTCAAAAGTTAAGGGACAAGTATGTAGCGGACCTAGGAGCACGAGAGAAGTAGGTAATTAAGACAGGTTCAAAGCGATCAGGAGATGATACACGCCTGAAGAAAATCTGATGAGAGTTAGTTGACTGCGTGACATGACAATAGAAACTACGCACAGGGTCAAGGAGGCAGACAATTCAAATTTACTAGCGCGAGTGACTGTCGCTGACAATCTCGAGGTTCTGTAGCAACGATGATTGAACGGTAACGAGTCCGGACGGGAAACCAAACATGTCAAATCAACGACACGTTTCATGATACTCCCACGCTTCAATTATATTATTATCAGAATAAAATATCGCCTAACAATCTCCTACGATGATGGCGCAACAGGCTGTGCCCACCACGACAACTTCCCGGATTTCGTCCCCGTCAACAGATACCCCTCACGATTAGTTGGTCCATCGAAGCTCTAGATCCACAAATAAAAGATGAATGAATGAACTGACAGACAAAAGGTATCCACACACCGCAACAGCCTGAATGGTGTCATCTAGACATGCCGTCAGCCTTCACACGAGGCGACAAGCCATTCAAGAAGTGAAGTACGCACCCTCCTCATGCTCTAGTCCATACACGATGTCCGCCTTCTTTTGATCCCAGACCAGGACACACCCCTCGACGTTCCCAAACAAGACAGCTTGTCCCCCAGTCGCAAACACCGCACCAAAGCCATCAAGCAGTGTACTGGGTTGCAATTTCTGATCCTCAAGTTCTTTGCAAGAAAACGACCGCTCGATATCTCCCTGCTTGCCTGGTTGTCGAACGCCAATAACGTAGGCTTTGGATCCTAGGCCCACAAGAACGTGAGTGCCTGACGGCGCCAGGTCCAGAGTATAGCTATAAAGATAACCATCAGTAGTTAAAACGATGATAACTTAATTCGTCACTCACATTCTGGATGAGAGGAAGGCATATGCACGTAGAGTACCGTTGGGTATCTCAGAATACCACCTGCCCGACAGATACTCAACAGATACGACGAGGAACTGATACGAATAACTCACACTACACCATCGCGTGTTCCGCCGATAATAGCAGCCCCTTCATCCACGAAGATGAGCGCAGTTACATTCGGTCGCAAAATGGATCTTTGAGCCTGCCAAGTTCCTGTATATGAACTTCTGTCAGCCCATCTAACAATGACCCCAGCATTAAACTGCCTGGCACCTTTTGACCAGATCCACACTTTGACGCCGATCCGAGGGTATGACACCGCTATCCGTTCACGAACATACGCCAAACATATCTTGTCGCCATCGCCTTTTCCATCATTCTTGCCAGCATCGAGGACTTTGGCCCACTGCCAATGATTTAAGCCCTGCTTTTTAATTGTTCATTAGCTGTCAAACATTCTATCATCAGCAAAACTTACAGTCCTTGTCCACTTGCTGACGACGCCATCTTCCCCGAGAGAGACGACGCCTGCATCGCCTTCCATCCAAGCCACTGCCAAAACCGGAGAATTATGCGACAGATTTGCAATTTCTAGACGAGCTCGACTATTCCATACACGAATAGTTCGATCATTACCTGCAACGGTGTGATCCACGTTCTTCAATAAATCAGAGTGAATAAAAACTTACAGCTCAACGCGAAATGGCTTCCATCGGAACTGAAAGCTATGTTCCGCACACCAACTTGCCCGTCACCTATCAACGTAGTTGAATATTTACTATCAACCGTAGGCCATTTGAAAATCCGTCTCTGTTTCTTTCGTGAGACGGGTTCAGGTGATCTTGGTCTTTCTCTCTTGACGCTCGTAAAGGTAGGCTTCGGGGGAAGGGGATGATTGAGTACAGGTGATATGTTCTTCGCCATTACAGGCGATGGTAATGATGATGATGAGAAGGGTAGCGCTGATGTAAAAGCAAATTCATCATTTATGAAACATGAAAAAGAGCAGTTTTAATCTTCAGAACTCACCAGGTGATTGAGAGACGAGAGTTGAAGTAGGAGATATTACCATTGAGTGAGAAGTGGTTGTGGGTGTCGTAGTTTGCAATGACAGTGCAGGTGTGATAGATACTCTGCTACGTAGATCACTGCTGTTGCTTTTGACGAATGCGGATGGGGTGGAGGTATTTGAACTAGCTGAAGATAGTGCTATCCTATCTTTTAGTGAAGTTGAAAAATAAACAAAGCCCTACGGATCAAGTATGGATCGACCTACTTGCTTGCGCCGTCCCGAGTGGAAAATCGTGTATTCGACTGGAAGCTTTACCATTCTTCTCGTAGTCATTATCACTCTTTGGAGGAGGCATTGGAGTAGTAGGGACGCTTGCGGACGTGGTAGCTGATGAAGAGGATATAGTGTCACTCACGCGTTTCCATTCATTTTCCGGCGCAGAAGGAAGAGGAAGAGGTGGGGGAATGGGTAATAAACATGGCGCAAGATGTGGGAAAATCGATGAGGTGATATTTGCTGCCGTAGATGGAGGGGGAGCACTTGGTGTCACAGGCGCAGAACGAGCAGGTACATTACTATTTGTTACTTTGACGAATGGCCGCCACTCGCTTCCAACAACTAAACGTTTTTTAACTGGCACAGAAGCCGGTGTCGATAAGTTTTTTGGTGCGTTGGGTGGCACTCTTGGAGAACTCCGACCATTATTGTCCGAGGCAGCGACAGTCGAAGGTCGTATTCCCAATGGATTCGACGCTGGGCCAGACGGAATGTATACCGATGGCTTGACTTCAGGAGGCGGAGATTCGTACAAGTCCCTAATAGGAGATTTTTCAAGAGCTCGACCACTTAATATACGGGTGTGTAAATTCGGTTGAACTGAGACCTTTGGAGGTGGTACTTTGCTGCTGGAGGCAATAGCATTCTGCGTCACAGTAAAATGACAGGGAACAGTCAACTTCACATCGACAGAAGAAGAAGGGACAGGTACGGGATGGGATTGTTGTACAGATTCCGACTCGGAGGAAGTGGGTGACTTTACCCCAAGACATATGAATAAAACAAAACAGAAACATCACACAATATTGACGACTTACCTTGGATTCACTAATTTCTGCCTTACGCCCTTCACTACTTTTGCTTCTTTTCTCAAGTGGCACTCCAAATTCTGTCACAAATCCTCCTGATACAAAAGGGTTATCCACTGGTGGTTGAACTGAGCGTCCAAAAGGTCTTGTGGCAATGTCTGCGTTTGAAGGAGAATGCGTGACTGATGCTTTCACAAAATGTTTCTGATGGGGAAAAGAGGGAACCACTTTGGAATCATCAACAAACACACCATTCATCAGAGACGGTAGATACAGAGTCGGCTTCACATCGATAGGAGACAGTTGCATGTCTTGTGCGCCCGAACTGGACGTAATTGACAAGGTGGGAGAATATGTGGGTGGTAGGACGGAAAGGGGAGGGAAATTGGGTGGAATATGTGAGGATGGTGTAGATAATACCACAGGAGAAAGTTGGGGGGAGTCGGAAGGAGAATCAAGATCCATAGGAGAAAGGCTTCGTTCTTTTTTCTCGTCCTAGTACGGATGAAATTTTATGAGATGTGTCAGGATTGCATGGACATACAGGGAGGAGGTTGGGTGATCGACCACCATTTGTACCTTTGCTATCTAGCCAGACAGGAGCTCGTTCTGTCTCATTAGCAGCGTCAACGTCATCACTCTGTGTCATCCCAGTTGGTATAACACTCGACACTTGACTGGGCGAGGGTAAATCGACCTGGACTGACACAGATGTGGACGGTGAAGACGTTTGAGATGATTTATCTTTGCAAAGCCATTGAGTTTGCGTTGATATTGAAACATGCGAAAGTTCCGTCTGAACGCCGACAGAGGTTAGCACAGCGGGAGGTTTATTCGCGGGTGCTAGAGACGCTGATTGATACGGTAAAGCTATGATAGGAGGTATATAGACGCACGATTGACCAGAGTAATATCATCAACCTTGGCCCATACTTTACGCATCTTGGGCGGCATTGCCTCTTTCACAGGTGGAACAAAGACTTCTTCCTTGTCAGTGTCTTGTGAATCGTCTTCTTCACCTGAAGTATCTTCGGAAGATTTGAGATCACCTTCCATTATGACAGGTTGGTCTTTGAATGGCCCATTTTCTGGCTCGAGCATCAGAAGCAACTCCTTCCCTGGTCTGACTTCGATTCGCTTGTGCGCAATGAGCGTGAAACGCACGACTTTGCCGCTTAAACTATCATCGCGTGAGCCGTCGGAAGCAGTGACGCGTCGCAAGATGATATGGGCCTTTTGAGTCGAACCATGAGCTCGAAAGCGAAGACCGCCTTTGATGCCCAATATTGACGCTACCGAGGAACCCAAATTGTTGACATGCGCGCCAGAGGCGCTGGAGTCATCCATATAGACACTATAGTTGACAGAGAGGCTTTATCTCCTGCTACTGGAGGATATTGCGCTGTAGACGATCAAACTGGGAGTTGAAAGAGTCAAACCGTCGTTGACAAACTCAATGCAGAAGTAAAAAGTGACACGTGACATAGATAGGACCCTCCACCACGCGAACTGCAGCTTTGAACTCATCGTACACACCTTTTTCTTCCGTGTATTTCATGTTGCGATAGTCCTATAAAAGCTGATGGTCTTGCTCTCTGACTGTGAACAAAAGGACAAGGATCCGGACTTATAGCTAGGTATGTCAAGCTGACAATGGCAATTGTGTTGAGCAATGGCTGAAGTAAATCTATCGATTTTCAGAATCTCTTCAACTTTCTAAACGTCTAATCAGGTCTTCCTCTTGAGTTATGCCTATGGGGTACGAACCTCCAGTCTGGAAATTACGTACGACTTTCCCATCGTAATTGGTGGGTTTCCTCCGGAAATGGAAAAAACCAACGCAAAAAGCAGCAGACCTTGTTACTTATCGACGGCCGGCTCACTCGTTGATACATTTGTTGCGTGGTGTCAATGACGAACTTTGTCATTTATATGGAAACGCTCGTCCCTTCCATATGTCACTAATGTCTTTTAGTATCTCCTTTCGAGTTAGGTTGATTTGGAAAAGAAGTCCCTTATAAAAAGCAAAACGAAAACATACATTCAAACATTTTAGCTTTTAGGGTTGGATCAATTACAGTTAAAATTCAAGGTGAAGGGGACGGCAGGGCAGCTAGATTCTGTCTCTTTGACTTAAGTCGGATTCCAAGTTTTTACAAAGGTACGGTTGAACATGATTTGAAGTTCTCAAAGGCAATGTGGTGATTGCCTACAAGCGAAGTCAAAATTAAATTCTCATTCTCCAAGAACCACTGTAAACGATTTTGCAATGAAAGCTACTGTTTGTCTTGGGATATAATCATATCTTTCACCTCTGGAACCCCGGCCCTCCATTTGACCCCGGAAAGCGCAGCAACCTCCATTGACATAGTACGAACGACTTTTGTCTCCTCAAATGTCGCTCCTCCTCTCCGAGCGCCATCAAGGTGCCACTGAATCTGTCGAGGACTATCGCTCGCTAAGGACCAGAATTGATAGAAAGATTTTTATGAGCCCAAACCCAAAGTTATAAGACTGACACAAACCGATAAGGGCTGCAACCAAAGTATACGACGTCTCCAATGGTGACAAGATATCCGTAAAACCATACGTCAAACCATATCCAATCGTATTCGAGAACCACCCTGTTTATAAGTTATTAACTTGAATGATACACTACCAGCACACTGAGAGACTGACCCATGTCTGGATAGATGGTATCCAACAATTTCTGAACTGTGTCCGCCGTTTCGCCGTAGATACTGCGGAACAGAACTTCGCCAGTTCTTTCGTAACGCTCAATTGGAGTATCCGTACGTCTGAATTGCAGAGTTCATGACAATTGAGAAAAAGCGGATCAAGTTTGCCGTCCACTAATACTTTTACCTCATGGTCTTGGTATCGCGAAGCTCCTCAGGCATCACCTCATTCAAGGCAACGAGACCGTTGATTGTCTATATTCAATGACGAACCACGTTCTCGTCAGTATTTTTGATCATGACTGACGAAACGCATAGCTCACTCGAGCATATCCAGCGACCATGCCTGCCTTAAATAAGGCTTCCCGCATCTTTCGAGCCAACAAATGATGATTGTTGACACTATCATCTTCTGCTTGTAAATCTTTCAAAGCGTATTGAAATACCCGAGGGACCTCTTCAGTTCTATTGCTAGCACAAAATGCCACGCTGGCAATGATGTACCATGGATTATTTACTACGGATTGGATGAGGAATATGCCATGAATAAGAAGTCCTCCTCACAGCTCGATGAGTCTTTTCGTGGATAAAGGGATTTCAGATAGCCGAGAAAGGAGGCAGTTGCAAGGACAGTCATGGTAGCCAAGAACTCCTTGATTCGACGTTTGTGATGCAGCAGATACTTATATAGATATAAATACTACCACAGCACCTTAGCACGATAGATCGGCGGAGAAGACCAGTCAGATTTAGCGCTTTCACGAACCCAGAACCCTATTGGGAAATTGGTGACACTTCATAATGTAAGTCATTCAAGGGGCCGTGGGACATTTTCCGTCAAGTCGAATGGATAGAAGACAGGGAAGAGAACACTTGACACATTAAGTGATTGTTGGTCTGGATATGTAGATGTGGGTTTGATTGTTTATCATCATGTTTACACGGATGGAGCCCACGTGGTCGCCGGATCCGCTGCTGCAACTGACAAAGACCTTGACTGCTTGATTTATTCGTGCTTACCCGTTCAAGAGGCGTCCGGGTGTTACAATGTTACAATTTTGATATCTACCTCCGCTATCTAAAAGCTAAGGACATGTCTGTAATGACAAGCCACGGTAGACCTAGTAAAAACGATCACTACTTTAATAAAGGGGCTAGTGGGGTAGCATCAAAACCCCAGTGGGGAAAGCTTGCCACCATGTACTATGGAACCAAGAAACGCTACGGTCAATGCGCAAGCCTTGGTTTTCTTACATAATCTCTCTCGTCAACTACACCATGTGCATATATATATTCCTATTTTGAGATGTAATGACTCCGAGTCGGACTCGCGAAGGATGCGGAGATAGATCACGCAGAATTTCTCCTTGAAGCTTGAAGAAAAGCAGGTACGGTCAGGTCAAAAAGAAGCCTTGACGAGTAAGCGGATCTACATAGTTTTTGAGAGGTGGGTGTTTTACAGCCGTTTTCAAATCGATAGGCAGGTCCCAAATTTTGATATTTGGCCCAACCTTGACTGATTTGGCCAAACATTACTATTTTTAGTTGCAGCTGGATTTTTTGTCAGCATTCAAATTCTTGACACTGCATCCTCAACGATTCGAGGGCGAGTGAAACCCGCAATCATGCTAATACCGATACCATACCACACACACACACCATTTCTTCCAGGCCAAGAGCCAAAATCATTGCTCCTTGTTCCCCATCCAACGGATTGGAGAATGACTCTACGAAGACGTCGACAGAGGGAGGCACCCTTCTTCATAAACCGTCTGACGAGCGAGAGCCCAATCCATTCTTAGTTTATGTGCTTGTATGCTATTACTCTATGGGCCAGCACACCCTTCAACCATACTGGAACTAATTTGAACTCATGGATGCATTGGTTTGGGGAGTTGACTCTAACTCGTACTTACATACTATTGCTCCTCGCCCCCATTTCACTGGAGTGGGGAGTGACTCTATGAAGACTTAGATGTAGGGTGCTGAAATACACCCTGCATCGGCAAATGTTCAATAAGTGAGAGCCCATTTGAACCTTATGATGAACTTGGCTGATAGTGCTGTTATTATTGTTCTTCTTATTGTGCTTGTCATCTAGACTAGAGACGAAGCTTTATACAAGTTTTTATTTCTGGGTGACTGGCCTCATAAGGCACAGCAATGGTGTCTGACTTTGAGACCCATTTACAAGGATTGCCTGACAGGTGAGAGCCCATTTCAATATCAAGATAAATTGTGCTCTTGAAGCTGTCCAGGTCACGTACTGTAGATGGCTCCTGGGTCTTGGAACTTAGCTAATTCACTACCCATGCTCCTCATCTATTAGCCTAAATGACCATTGCCTCTGGGAAGTACTGGGGAAAGAAAAATCTCAGTTGCCCCATAGGCACAACACGTCATACCATACCTAATTATTAAATCTATGGTGGGAGTGGGATCTGAACCCACGTTGACATTTTTGATCTTTGATACTGCCATACCCCAATGTTTATTAACATTCTTCCTATGTGTGTGTCCTCGGCACTTTTTGTAATTTATCTCATCATTCTTAAAGGGACTTGGCAGACATCAAGGACAGCATTTGCATTTCTTTCCGGGCAGTGTGCAACGACCTTCCTACACTGCTTTCAAGTTTAGGACTTTCTTCCCCATGCTCGACATTTCATCATCAAATTCATATCGTCAAAAGGGAATAATTATAAGAAAGCAGTAGTACGATTGGTTCTCATAGCACTCGAAGGAGGGGAATGTCCGTAGCATACTTGGTACGCGACCAAATGTATGTAGTACGGGCCCCGGTCGTTCATGCGTGGACCTCCCCGGGTATTCAAAACCTAACCTAACCTAACCTAACCTGAGGGCAAAGCTTCAAGCATTCGGTAGCGTGCCCATTTTGGTGGATAGTGATATTGATTTGCCATGGTACGACAAGAAACTTTGTAAGACGTTGAGAATGAAAGAGAAATTCAACGAAGTCACGAGTTGACTAAAAATAGTAATGTTTGGCCGAAACGATCAAGTTGGGCCAAATATCAGAATTTAGGACCTGCTATCGATTTCAAAACGGCTGTAAAGCGATCAATCCTACTCGGGCGCAGATCGGTGAATCCATCGATCCCCATGTCTATGCTTGAGTCAGAATAACTCCAAGGACTTCTCTTAACTCAAACAACTTCTATATAATTATGATGTCTTGAGAATGAGATCAATCCTAGTCCTATTCGCACCAGATTTTGCGTTGGACTTCAAGCTTCAACGTTTCAACAATGACCGACTCATGATATCAGTCGAGGGGCAGCCATTACTAGCAGAAGTCAAGCCGAGGGAACCTCTAACGAGATCTCTCCAAGTAAATGGATACCAGACGAGTGCCATTGGAATGCGTTAAAGCCGCATCAATCTGGGTTCGTGAATTTGATGGTGTCGAAGTGTTACGATTACGGATAAGCCTGAAACGAGAGACAACAAGATCCAACCGACTTCAGATTGTGAAATGATGAGCTCAATTGAAAAATCTTTGATTGCGGGGCACAGGAATACATAAACCTAGTATGTCGGCAATCTCAGCTGAGCTAGTTGGAGGTCCGTGCAAGGTGGACACTATCGAACAGTTTGAACCCTGGAAAATATGAGAGAAAGTGTGTAGTATGTAGGCGCGTTCTGCCCGAAAAAAAAAAGAAAAAAAGTCTGAATTGTTATACTCGAGTCTGAAACAAATGTGATTACAAAAGATTCGTACCCTACGCAGTCGATCCTATTAACCCGCAACGCGCCAATAGTCGCATGTCCCTAATTAGATAATTTGCTCGAGTACAATTGAAGATTATATCACTACTACTCCCGTCATGGTCGCTTCTCTTGTTTCGTCAAGGGCTTGCGGTTATGAAAGATTTCCTGACTTGCGGAATTTCATTTCTCCATTGGACGCCCGAAAGTGCGGCGACTTTCATAGATATCGTACGAACGGCTTGTACTTCTTTCAATGTTGCCCCTCCCCTTTGAGCGCCATCAAGATGCCACTTGATCTGTCGAGGGTTGTCGGTCGCTGGAAGGTCATTGAGAATATTAATAAAGCTAGCAATATGGACCAGACCTCACCTGTAAGGGCTGCTATCATAGTATATGATGTCTCCAATGGTGACAAGATTTCGGTAAACCCATAATTTACCCCATAAATGATACTTTTATTAAACCATCCTGTTCAAAAGTCAGTGATACACCTCGAAGAGAGTGCATGAATCTCACCTAGGTCTGGGTAGATGTTGTTCATTAAAGTCTGTATCGAATCTGCTGTCTCGCCGTAAATCCTACGGAACAATGCTTTGCCAGTCTCCTCGTGCTCTTCAAGAGGGGTTTCCATACGCCTTGCCAAAACAATCGTTAGTCAGAGAATCACGAATCGCAGAACGACATACCGCAGCATCTTCGTGTCACGAAGCTCCTCGGGCATAACCTCATGTAAGGCAGAAAGGCCGTTAATTGACTATAGTAGATTACGTGGCGTAAGTTTTTTGAATCGGACGTTCTTGATCGATATCATACCCTAGCAAATCCAGCAGTCAATCCAGCCTTGAACAAGGCATCCCTGACTTTCCGAGCTAGCAAACGGTGATCTTCAACGTTGTCGCTCTTTCTCTTAAGATCGTTTAATGCGTGTAGAAAGACCCGGGGAACTTCTTCGGCCCTGTTGCTTGCACAGAATGCTACACTGGCGACAATATACCATGGATTGGCATCTGCAAGTATCGTGTTAGATTTATGACGCAAATGTGTGTGGAAAGTTGACTCACGGAGAGGCAGATTTCTTCGAGGATAGAGTGATTTCAAGTGACGGAGAAGGGAGGGTGTTGCAAGGGCAGACATATCCAAGTTTTCCTGGCCTGAGTTTGCTTATTTCCAGTGCTTTATATGTGAACTGTTTGGTCCGCGATGACTTAAGCTCGTGTCAACGAGGCATGGATAAACGGAGAAAAGACGAGCGCCAAAAGAGATGAGTTGTACCGATCCATGACTCCTCTGGACCGTGATGGGACATCAAATGATGTTGTACAAGACCATTGGAGAAGAATGGAGGAGAACGATCCATAGATTGCGTAAACCGAAACTTGCTTCAAATGTGCCTCCTTGAAATGAAGGTGTTTGAGCAGGCCGCGGCCACCTTCCAAACATTAGGCCCGCTGGTTACATCTAAAATGACTTTTGGGTTCGACAAATAGTTAGTATGATTTCACAGTGACCGAAATTGTTTTCTCCGCCGCTGCAACGACCTTTCTTTCGTGTGCTATTAGTATATACTTGCGATTACAAAAGATCTTGAGTTTCGGAGGTTCGTTTCACTTGATTTTTTATAGCTATGCCAGCATGAAATATTCTGGTCGTGTCCGTGTTGCCACCTCAAGCCATCAGCCAGACCAACCCAAGCCAGAAGGGGCAATCTGTTAAGGTTTCGTCCACCACGTTGAAAATTCAAATTTATCATTGGCCGCATCTTTCATAGGAAAACACAAATCCAATCTGAAGGATATGAGCATTGGTGCACATGGTGCATAACGTGTGATAGAATGATATCAACTATGAACCTTAGTTAAGACAATTCATCGGCGGCCTGCTTGCAGAGGTTACACCTGAGCTTAGATGTCATCTTTGGTAACGCATATATGTAATTTTGATGGAGTACCCCAACTTGTGTGATGGATTCTGCATATGAACACTTTAGCTATGTACTTTTATCTCTTACAACGACTGCTCACGTGGAAGGCTCCAAGTTTCAGAGCATGAGAAGTACAAGTGCGGTGTGACAGGATGAAGCAAAGGTGGCTGTGCGAGTTGCGATGGGTCGCAGATCGTGTAATTGTAGGCTTGATGTTCCGGTCCAGACAAGCGCCCGGGCTGAGAGTCAGTAAGCGGCCGGGTTGAGATCAACACCGTGCTATGTATGTATGACGTTATGAGCACGCCGGAGATGTGCACAAATGCTGTGGCCTTTTCACTTGGTTTCAACTACCTGATCGTGTTTAAGGTATCATTAAGATGTAATTTATTTACTAGCGATCAGTACGGTGCCTAAAACGAGGAAGATGAATCTAATCTGGTGGAACAACATCCAAACCGTCTTCTACCTCTTCCATATCTACCTCCTGCAAACCCCCGATTTTAGTAACGTCAGTTGAAACAGTGTCATCCTTATCAAGCCTGGTCTTCTGACAATTGCATAGTTGCAGGAGGGAATGGACACAGGCTGAATCCTTTAACAATGCCAAAGCCCTGTCTGAAGCTATGAACTTTGACACAGATTGGCTTGCTGTCACGATGGGCCCCACGATAATCACTCCGTGGACGAGAACCGCAATACCGTCGCTCTCTATTCCGTTACGGAGCTTTTTCTTGTTTCTACAAATATTATGAGTTACATTGTATGTAGTGGGTGGCAAGGCGGCGCTTACTCTATGGTTAGTTTTGAACAACCTGCTCTCGCAATCCAATGTTTGAGGGTGGTCACCGGATCCCACATGAGAGATGGAGATAATACTGCTAAAATCTCTTCCATAGCATGTTCAGCGACGGAAGCAGCCTTGTCGTAGTTGTAGGCAGAGTCAACAAGGACAGCTCCCATTACACTTTCGAAAACGTCACTAAGAGCTTTTGGTGGATCATACTTCCATCCTTGTTCGACAATCTCTTTGCTTGTTGTTGACTGTAAAAGGGGAACGTATGAATCAATAGCCTCTGTCAAGTCCACACTATTGATAAGCAGGACGCGATGTAAGTTTAAACGTCGAACAGCAAGAAATGCTAACGATGAGGAGCAAACTGCCTTTGCTTTCGGTAATGATAATTGGTGAGAAGTTGCGTTAGGGAACTTTTTATATAGGTGGTCGAGGACAACTAGATCTAATAGAGCTGCATGATGAGAGTAAACCGACGAAAAGTATACCATTGCAATAAAAACTCACAGTCACCAAGGAATTCTAGACGTTGATAGGGAGGACATCCTGAGGTCGAGCAAATTGAGGGATGAGTTACAGCTTCTACCAGAAGTTCGGGTCGGTGAAAGGTATAACCAAGACAATCTTCTAAATCAGAAAGATATTGCGAGACTGTGTCGGCCACTGGAGGTCGGCTGTACCGTAAAGACCAAGGGATGGGGCCACCGAAGGAAAGGCCGAGCGATGTGCCTGTACGAAGGGCCATGGGGATACCACCGGTTAGATAACTTGAACCGAGAATTGCTTCCATGCAGTCCTGTAGGCTTCGACGAGGATATCGCCGAAACACGTGCCTATCTGCTGATGGATTGATTGATTCATCCACACTCTCCAGGTACCTCCATGTACGAACGTTATGGTGCTCACTTGTCACATACGTCTCGAGCCCGATGTCCTTCGCACGAGCAAGCAAAAAACGGTTAGAAATGGAACGCGTCCTGAGGATGGATAGTTGGCCTTCGTGGCAATGAGGGTACTTATGATATAGATGAACGCTGGTACATAGCTTCAAAACAGCATCACCTAGAGTTTCAAGTCGCTGATTACTGTAATCCATGTCAGCACAAGGCAGAGTGAGAGCTTCGACAAGGAGGTTTTCCATAATCGGTGGAAGACCAAGTTCAAAGCAAGCGCGATGAGCGCGGTAGATGCCACTGATTCTATGACACAAAGCTGGAAGGACTTCGAAGGCTCTACGGACGTGAGCCGACAAAGCAAACCACCGGCATGAGTCTCGTGGCACCACGAGGCCGTCTGGTACTGTTTGCACCATATTGGCGGTGCTTGTTGTCTCAGGATGAAGAGTATATCCACCGTCGGAAGAACGAGGGAGCATATGTACTTCCACTAATGGACCATCACTAGGAACACGAGCGATCCACTTTTTCCTTGTCCATTTCTGAACAAAATACTCGTAGTAACTTTGATGGCCTGCTTCGCGCGAATCCGGCGGTGGTTTTGACATGGGCGTCAGGTCATTACGGATATTGTGAAGCAGATAAGGCCTCCCGAACTGGTTGGCATTCATAATGATGAGATTGTCATAGTCATCCTCGGTGATGACGCTCCAATCGGAATAACCACGAGGGCCAGTCACTAGTAACTCCATGGCGTCAAAGTCGACTTCACCAGATGCAGTAAGAGGAACGAGATATAGGCTTGTGGGCAGGGTGAATGGTCGGGCTGTGATGCGTAGCCATATGCCCAACTTGGTGAATTCTAGCATAAGTCTTTTTCTGTGTGACTCATCTTCTTCGCTTTCAAAAACCATTAGTCGACCTGTTCTTGTCCTTACAAACTGACCGCAGATGACATCGACAGGTGGTAGCTTCGTTCCAGTCACAAGACCAGCAGCAAGCTGATTGTTAATATGAACAGGATGAACCCACAGACTGCGTCCTGTCGTCCAAGGATTATGGACAAAGACATCTAACATGACAGGCATCTGCGAGACATCAGTAATAGGACGACCATCCGCATCTTCTGTTTCTTTTCCTTTAGAACCTGAGACAGGTAAGAGAAAGTCGTCAAAAACATTGAGTTCGTGTAATCGCTTGACGGCCATAAAAGCAGCTGCGCGCCTGGCTTCCTTCTTCGAGCGTCGAGGCGGTCCAGTGAAGGTGAGGTCATCGGGTGAAAGAGGAATAGTGGATGGTAAGACGAGTGTGGTTTCGTAGTCCCCCAGATACTTTGGAACATGAGGCATATAAGAATCTTTGGGAATGAGAGAGAAAAGGCGATTGAGAAGCGATATGGAGTTATCGTAGGTGAGAACTGCCCCAGTCGAGCTTACAACGTATCTCTCGCGCTCCGCAAGGTCCGCAGGTCCAGCGTCATCATCCTCGAGATCATCTCTACGTGAGTCATCTTCTGTTGTATGACGAGACTGGTAAATTTTATTAATCTCTGGTTCAACGGTCTTTAACATTTGATATCGAGTGATATTTGCGTCGTCTCCTTTTTGTACCATAACGATGAACGTTGAGGCCTTTTTCCTAGTCCGACCGCGAGACTGGACGTATCCTACCATGTGTGCCAGTGGATCAAATCGTATGACAAGGTCGCATGCCTACGCCGTAAGATGATGATATGGAGAGCGAAGGAAATCTTACCGGAAAGTCAAGTCCCTCTTCAGCCACTGAAGTTGCGATTACTAGGAGAAAGTACGAGAATAAATCAGCAATCTTGCCGCGCGAGATGGCACACTTACAGAGATCTATATCGCCGCGTCGAAATGACTCTACAGAATCCTTGTGTCCAGCAGGAGTTGGTTTCCCAACCCCATTGCTATTGGTGCCTTGTCCCATCAGTGCACCACAACGAAGAAGACCCTGGAGCCCTGGAAGCATAGGCAGAATCTGAGCTAAATGGGTCGCTGTCTGTCGTTGCTCCACGAATACAATTCCCTGGAAACCAGGCCTATGGTATGCGAGAAGCAGCTCCACCAAGGTTTGTAGTTTAGGAGTACACCATGTTAGAGGGATAGTGCTGGCTGAGGGAGCATCCATAGAAAGCAGTTCTTCAAAATCAACGTAAATTTGTTGAATCTGCCAGAAATCAGCAGGCAGAGGCTTTACTTTTACTTGTGACGGCAGACCGATCTCAGCAGCGAGATGCGTCGATTGTACGTTGCTCAGATGTAGATCGTGAATGCGGAGGATGTGACGTTCTAGTTCATCATGAAGAAAGAGCGACGCTGCGTATGGTCCTAGGTCGTAGTAGGTCGAATAATATCGCGTCTCTAGTGCATTCCATGGTACCTCAAGTTCTTCCCAAATATTTCGCTCAAAGACTTTGAGACAGTCCCACAACGTTGGCGAAGGAAAATCGGTATATGAATCCTTGGGGGATGAGTATTGTTTAATTATCTATTGCAAAGGGTGAGTCTGAGTTTCAAGGATGTCAATGGACCTACTTCGATTGGTTTTGGAGAGTGTTTTTGTAGTTCATCGAGGTGGGCACGAACGCCAATGATTTTGCAGTCCATATTAGTTTCAAGGGTAATTAAAGATCCCATCGGGTCCTTTGGATTCCATATAGGTGAGGCCGTCATCCCAAAGACCTTAGGGCGACGAGTAGTTGCAGGTGTTTGAAAGTATTCACGCATAATACCGTTATAAGGGTGGTTTTTTCGGGCATGATGACATTCATCAAAGATCATCAAGGACACCTTGTCGATGCTCCAGATAGAGTGAGTCAGAACGTTGAGGAAAATCTGGGCTACATAGGGACTATCAGTGCATCAAGCTCACCGAGAGAGAGATTGAATACCAGTCATCACAAAAACATCATGGTTGTCAAACCATTTCTTCCATTGAGCTCTGTCCGCTAAGTCTATGTCGAGGGCTCCATACAGCTTAATCACCCGTAGAGGGGTGTTTTGAGCGATAAAATTTCCTTGTTGTTCTACTAGTGCGACTTTTGGAACGAGAAAAATGATAGCTCTGTCTTTTGAAGTTTCCAAAGCAGATATCCAGCGAATGAGCAAAAGACTGATGAATGTCTTTCCAGATCCAGTATCCAGCGCAGCGATGATATTCCCTAAACATCTTTATAGCCAATACTCTTCTTTGTTGCTACAGATACAGATGATCTCACCTGTTTGAGCCTTGGCAAATACTTCTTCCTGATATCGACGAGGTAGCAAGTTTTCTGCCCCCATTGCAGACGGGATAACAAAGAAAGTCGTGAAATTTAGTTTCAGGCGAGAGATTAGAGTGAGTCATTCCAATGGTTGCTACCGGTCATAGAACCATACCATAAGAACTTGCAGACCGTGTCCAGAAGCAAAGAGATACACACCTAACAACCAAAAGAAGCCAAATCGCGTCCATCAAAAAGTGATCACGTGCATAATTATAGACACCCTGGGGAAAAAAGAAACCAGTCCATGTCTTTACCTTTTTTTCGTCTGACCGTCTGTGTTCGCCGGCAACTCCTACGCCACCATGAGCTGCTTTCCCGCCGCCAAATGCCCTTTGGCGCTCGTACTTATGCGTCTGCAAAGAAACAAGCCAAGTCCACCTCAAATCTCGTTCCTGGCTCCCGGCAACCCATAACCGATGCTGCAGCCCAGGAAGAGTATTCCAAAGCCGAGTCCATGATGAAAACCGCGGTAGATTGGTACAGGAAGGAATGTGCGACCCTGGAATCGCGTGCTAGTGGACGTGTTACTCCAGCCTTGCTTTCCCCAGTTCGCGTCAAACTTCCTGACGTGGACTCCGAAATGCGTCTGGAGGAAGTTGCAACTGTCGGCGTTAGGGAAGGTTCAACGTTACTGGTTACTCCATTCGAAGAAGATGTTAACATTTATTTTTCTTTCGTTTGAAGTTCAACTCACCTATGTCTTAGTAGACCTTGAAGTATATTGAGCAATCGATCTATGATGCAAAGATTCCTGGTGTAACGCCTCAAAAACAGGATGGTCGCACTATCAGGATACCAATGCCCAAGTATGCTATTGCTTTTAGAAATTTGTACTGATACGTTGACCACTACTTTAGGCCGACCGTGGACGCCAGACTTGCTCTGTATACTACAGCACAACGTAAGGCAGAAGAAATTCGAGTCCAAGTCAGAAAAGTGCACCAGGCCAGTCTCAAGCGTGGCAAATACGAAAAACATTCCGTTGAACTAGAAGAGGTTAGCATGAACTTGTTTTTTCTTGGTCTTGAATTAACATTTCCAGCAGTTCCAAAAGTTGACGGATCGATATGTTGGCGAAGTTGACAAGATCCTTGCGAGTCTGAAGAAGGCTACGGGTGCTAAGTAGTCTTCCTAACCTGTGTGGACCACAGCGTTCTGTACACAGGGATTAAAACGAAGCTTTTGACTTTGACCTGCATGAATCCTTGACCTGAAACTTTGATGACTTGCCGTAAGAATATCCGTTCCATTCCTCAACTTAGCCCCTCTCTGGTCGACCAGTTTGTTCGCGCACAAAGGCAAGAATGCGCGATGAACCTCTTCAGTTTTATACGTATTCAGGGTGTTCAATCACTCTGTTCATAAAAGCCTTCACCTGTCGATTGCAAAAAGACTATGTTTGCCGCGAACAGACGAAAATAAGCACTCACAATCCTGTGAGGACAGTTTTGAGAACCTTTTTATGGCCCGAGGCCGACTGATGGATGACGTAGAATATCTCCAGGATTGGAATCGACCACGTGAAACGATTTTGCAAACGATTCAGCCAGGATCAACTTTGCCGCAGCGCGCAGTGTTAACTTGTATCAATATAAGTGAGGGTCACGAAAGAACCTCGTTCTCGCAAAAGTCTTCGATTCCTCTTTAGGCTTCAATTCAAAACCTTAACTAGCCTCTTATGGCTGTTAACCCCAACGAAGATACCGAATTGTATGAATCACAGCCTCTCTTGACTATTCAAATCTCATTGAAAAACTCAGCAATGATGCTCTACGAAAGCATGGGATTTTACCACCCAGAGAACCAACTCCTCCGTCGCCATCACCACCACCATCGCCCACCTTTGATGATCTATTAAACGATTTCACTCCGTCTGAATTGCAACAGTTGAGTGAAGATGCTCATGACGACGAGGCAGAACGGGCGATTGCTGCATACAGGCTTCAGCGTCTGGCCGAGGATCGCAAGGCAGATAAGAGAGCTCGCTTCGACCGTGTATATCCAATCGGAAGGGATGATTACACTCGAGAAGTTACGGAAGCTAGTAAAATTAGCGAAGATGATGACGAGGAACAGACAGGGACTGGTGTGGTTTGCTTTCTATACAAAGATGGGTGAGCTATCCTTCCTGAAGCCTGTATTCTATGTTTCACGCTTGTGATGTTACAGCATTGCTCGGTCAGATCGAGCTTTCCAGCATATCCGATTACTCGCTGAGCGCTACCCACGAACAAAATTTGTTTCAATCGTGGGTGACAAATGCATACCGAATTTGCCTGACAGTCGCGTGCCCATGATTATTGTTTACAAGAAAGGAGAAATCCGCAATCAGATTGTTGCTTGGGGTGCTGACCAGGAAAGACGGATAGAGGGTACAAATTTGTTTATTGTTCCTTCTCAAAGTCTTGTCAACTCATTGAGATGTGTAGAGCTGGAAGCAATTCTTTTAGTAACAGGCGCACTCCATATGCCTGAACGACCGCGACCCGAACAACGGCGCAAGGACGGAGAGAGTGACGAAGATGACGACGACGACGATCCCTCTTCACGTATGCGATCAAATGCTACATCAACGAACGGGAAGTTCCAAAGGAACATACGGGGCAGCTCAAAATCGAAGGGCAATGACTCTGACTCTGACTTTGATTTTGACTTGTAACATGTGTCTATTGTCTACATCTATATTCCACCAGATACCCAGTCAATGAACGAAAGACCCGGGATTAGAACAAAGGAAGCTTAAAGCCAGTACTTAAGAACTGATCGAGTCATGAAGACTGTCACCGGACTCAAGCAAAGGTAAAGGGTAAGGTACCCTGACCGGTGAATGTGGCTGCCGCATAACTGTCACAGTTTGATATAGAGTGTGTCTAAATACAAGACGTTTCAGCCACAACGGTATGTTTCATGCGACTCATGAAGAACGTACCTCTCCCTAATGTGGTTTGTAATCAAAGCAGCATCACCAAACATACTGCAAATGTGGCAATGGAAAAAAGGCTCTTCACTAACAATCTGAGCCACAGCAGCAGTATAAAACGGATCATTGGAGTCCAATCTAATCCACTTTGGCGGTGGGAGCCGTCTGGAAATTCTAATATGATCGAGGGCATGCATTACCTGAAGTTTACCAAGAACGTGGTTAGCCACATGATAGCCCCCTCTTTCAAAAGGATAAACAGTACCGCTCGTCTCCATGACATGACCAACCTGCCATCAGTCGAACACCTACAAGACTTGCATTCGAAGAGGCAAGACGACCCATCCATTGTGGCTGCCGTCGTAGTGTCCGGATCGTGTCCACCGGCAGCGACAATTGACCGCGCGGCAAGGTAAGCACCTTCATGAAAGGAGATCCGATCACCGCCAAAGTTCCAAAACTCTTGCTGCAAGTCATCGAAGAGGCGCGCTACTAGCGGAGAGTTATACTCGCGATCAGGACGTAGAACAAAGGCTGATGGGTGTATCAAAATATCCTGCTGACCGATAGGCTCCCTGTATCCGGGCCCATCACATAAGAAAAAAGTTGTCGCCAAATCCAGATGTGCGACGCTCATGGCCGGTGGCAGTAATGGAGATTTTTGCATGATTTGCACAAGCTCTAGCCGTTTCTGGTGATGCCACATCGAAGAAAGCATAGATATAACATGGGGAGCTGGAAACTCATCAAAGGTAATGACTTGATCCACTGGGGAGAACTCTATCACAGACTTGATGGGAAGGGCTTGCGAAAGTTCCGAAATCGGGACAGACGTATAGTAACGTGGGGGACACTGGTCGGAGACGTATTTAGCGAAAAGTCGGCGACGCCGCGTGATCTGTTCGAGTCGATGTTCTTCGCGGAGCTTAGCTTCTACTTGGTCCATGAAGTCGATCAAAGAGGGTTTCATGTTCGCCCAAACTGTGCGAAATGTATCAGCCTCCGGATGCATTGAACAGGAGAAAAGCGGGAGTGGATAGCTCACCGCGGTCTGTGAGTTCCCCCGTCTTTCTTACAAGTTTATGGTGGCGAAGCAGGTCCAAATCCATTTTCTCAACTGTATCTCCATAACCTTTGATACGCGAAGGTCAAATTGAGAATCAAGTTGGTCACGACCTGGGAAAACATACCACTAGAGATCAAATTTCGAATAACCCTGAAGATAAACCAATCAGCTCAAACAAAAGACGCGCCGTTCGGAAAAGCCCTACGCGTCCAATCGCTTTTGGCGAGCAGCAGCAAGCTCATCGCCACGTTTTCGTGCCTGGTTATAGTGCCAAGCAGCCAGGCCGTCCTAAGCATGACTTAGCAAAGTAGGCCCATAGTGCCTTGAGGTGAGTATACTTACCGCAATGGTAGCCCACGCCGCGTGACCAAGTCGTGTTTTGTTGAGCCACATTTCCAGTTCTTGTGGCCGGCGTTTCGCAATCGCGTGTTGCTCGGACAATCGCTGAAGGATGTCGATACTCACAATATTCTGACACGTGTCTCGGCTGGTGATTGGCGCGAACGAGGTGTTATGAACGATTCTCCCGGTCAGGCGGGCGAACCCCCAACATTCACCTGGGAGCGACGAGAAAGAGCCGGATTTGCGTAGCTCATGAGCGCGCTGGAAACTTGCGCTTGCTATCAGTCAAGGGATACGCGGGGTTGATAAATTGGTATACTGGTAAGGAAAACACTTTGAGCACGATCTACTCCTGGTGGTCCATATAATTGTCGGAGCTCGTTCGGTGCCACAATACTAGCGCAAGCAATCAACCTCAAGAGCGGGTCAACAAGTGAAATGCGACAGAGCACCAACGTGGCATAAGGGAGAGAACATGAGGTTCGCGTACGCAGGCTCTGACATGTCTGACGGGCAATCCGGAAGGTCTTCTACGCGAGAGAGGGCATGCCGCCAAATCCATTTGGAACTGCGGTTCATGAGAAACGCGCGCATTCGCTTCCAAGACCGCGCCAGGCGTAAAATGTCGAGCGGATGCAAGTACGCAAATATCTGTGTCAACATAGTTAATCGGTGTTGAATGGAACTATAAAAGGCTAGAATAACTTCACCACAAATAGAATATCCAGAGGGAGGTCGGGAAGCCGTGTCAGCCTTCCTCGGCGGCCTCTCAGCGGCTTCTGGGCTGCCATAGAGGATTTGTAAGGGTAAACGGACGCCCGTGTCATTAAATGCTTGGTGGTTTTTGATGGTGGCATTGCGAGAAGTTGTCGGGGGTGGAAAAACGGGAGAGCCTTTTTATACGAGCGAACGGTCTAACGTTGGGCCGCATCGAACAACTCCCCTTTATGAAGGTGAGGCGACCACGTGATGGGATATGGGTGTCCCGGAACGTACATACGATAGATTGAGGTAGCCTTTTACCCTCTTTCAGGGCCGTGATATCGAAGGAGCGGCAGCGTGGCCACACGAATGGTGGCACACAGTGGATACTTTGTCCAAGTCCACGGGAGCACTGGTTTTCACTAAAAGTGAGTTACTCAGCACTATGTCGCCTGGATTTTGGGGGTGGCGTGATAATAGTATTGTATATTGAGATCGCCGGCCTTAATCGGGAAAGCTACCAATGAAGCTTGAAGCTTGAAGCTTAATTGTGCGCCGCAAGACGTGTGTCTGTACAGTATATGCGTCGGATTTAATAAAGTATCGTCGCCATGTGTGCAATTGTAGTCATGGAGTGAAGGATGGCCTCCTCCCGGTCTTTAAAATGCGAATTTGAATCGCAAACGTCAGGTACGTCCAACGAGGCTATTAGTGGTTGACTTTGACGTACTTTACTGGTGAGATCCGATATGGAATTTGGGGCTTGGGCCGACATGGACATTATAGGTTGAAACCAGAGCAAAACTCAAACTCCACGCATCCACCCTCGCAATTCTCGTGACAGCCGGCCTTCAGAATGGAGCATGGATTGTCAAATGAAAAAAGCCATGGGAGGCCAATGCACTACCAAGGCCAAGGACATAGGATGGTTGAACGTTGGATGCCAAAGAAGGAAATTTCCCAAAGTGTCATCTTGTCTATTGTGGTCGCTGATTCAGAGGAGAATCCTTTACGCGGTGACAGCCGGAATCTTCTCTGAAGGGAAGGCATGGAGGTAATACGATTGGAAGCTTCGTTTCACGACGGGAGCAGGCCGGCGTTCAGCAAGTTTGGCCCTACTGTA
>QLOM01005481.1:0-17889 GCA_003313785.1 Termitomyces sp. MG148
GTTTGTTGGCTGATTCTGATCTAGTGTTTGTTCTGTGCTTGTTGCAGGAACTCTTGCAAGTTCATGCCTCAGGAGGCAGGGTCATGCTGGGACTCCTCAGTGTGCAATGCATGTTGCTCTCAACACGAGCATTGTTTAATCTCGCAATTTTAGCAGGCATCTTGTGTGGCATGAGAGGAGGGCTGAGAGGTGGAGTGGGTGGAGGGACAGATGGCTCAGAGAGTGAGAGGCCGGCGTAGATGGAAGGTTTGAGGGCAAGCGCACTACAACCACAGCATGCAGAGCATGCGTCTCTAGGGATTGAGGAGAAGAGTAGTAGTGAGGAGGAGGAGTCAAGCCTGCCAGTGGGGAAGGTGAGGCCTCTGCAAGGGGTGCGGCGAGCGGCTGGCATTGCCCCGGTTTTGTGGGACAAGGGTAAGCACCGGGTATCACCATTGCCAAAGGCAGGGCCTAGCTCCAAGCACCCCTGGTGGTTGGCGTTGCCCGTAGTGGGCTCTTCTGGCATTCCTCAGTCTTCAAGAATCGTGGACCATCCCCAGGTTGTAGCCAATTGGGCGCTTTTGATGGCAAACCTGGAGTTGCATCAGCAGATGAAGCAGGTAATGGGGAGGTTGGCACAGTGCGAGGTGGAGGTGTGCAGAGAGCGTGACGAAGCGCTGCAAGAGCAATAGGCAGCAATAGAAGTGGTGAATGCATGGGCGATTGAGATCTGGGAGCTGCAGGTGCATTTGCAGTGGGAGAGGGAGGTGTTGGCAGCACTGAGGGCAAGGAAAACGCAGGTGTTAATTGCTTTACCGATGGAGCAGGTCCAGCAGATGTCGAGGGCAGTCCAGGAGGTGAGAAGGACGGAGGAGTCAGCAATCAAGCAGCGGAATTGGCTGATAGAGAAGGCAGCAGTGGAGAGGGCAGCTGTCCTTTGTACGTGGCGCTCTTTTTGTTAGCCAAAGCACTGACTCGCTTATCTTTCAGGTTGGGTCCAGGAGCACTACATGCTACTTGACAGCGCCTCAGCAGCACAGGCGTCACTCCAGAAAGGCATGGGGCAGATGCTTTTTGATTTGCCAGCCAAGCTGGAACAGGGGGCAGTGCAATTAGAGTCGTTGTTGGCAGGGCACTAGTGGAGGAACATGTTTTCTCCAGGGTCATGGTTGGAGGTGGCGACGGACGTGGAGGAGGATTTGCCATGTCATGAGGACAACATGGCAGTGCTTGTGTTGCAGATAGAGGCAGCGTTGGTAATTGAAGATGCAGAGCAGCTGGAGGGGCAAGGCAGAGGTGGTTTGGAGAGAGGTGGTCAGGACTGAAGGGGTTGGAAGTTGATCTTGAGCTGAGATCCCACCGTTGTCATCTTGTATCGTATATTGTAACTCTAATTGTACATACATGGCTTCTTTTTGCATCAGATCTTTTCTGTTTTTCTTCAAGTAAGGCAAGGAAAAAACGCAAGGGGCTGGGTGGGAGTTGAATCCCTAATGAATCCAGAAGCGGATGTTATGCTCACTAAGGCCATCTGTGCAATCTAGTCCCAGGGGTCCCAGAGCTTGTTTGGGTGTTGTCAGTGAAAGTCCTGGAGTTTAGTAGGAGCACCAGTGAGGTTCTTTTGGGGTTCTCAGGTGTCGTTCTTGGGTCTGTATCCTTTTCATTGTACCAGGTAATAGGGCTGGCCTCAGACAAATTGGGAGTCAAGGACCTGGTTGACCTTGTAGCAATCTTTGCCTTAAGAACTCAATGCAGCATCTGTCCTCCTTCAATCCCTTAACCCTTCTGAGAGTCTCTTTGATTAGCCTGCTGCCTGCACCATTGGGCTCTCTGCGTGCCTTCAGGGCCAACTCCTTTTCCAGTGCGTTTTACACCTGGGACCAGCCACTCCAGCCCAACTCTCTTAACAGAACCCCAAGAGGCACGCCGCCACCATCAGACAACGACAAAGCCTCCCAGCACACTCTTTCATATGCTGATAAGCAGAAACTCTCTGGTCCTGGCACGGTACTTCCTGGCAATGTTCCATTACTCAGGGCTCCCAAATTCATCTGCAACTGGCCTCCATACCTCAATGCACGATGCAATAAACCTCTTTCCTGCAACGCACAGTTTTTGCCACCAGCCCTTCTCCAGCATGTTTGCTCGCAGGACTGAGATCCTTGGGACCAACTTGCTCCCCTCAGAACCAAGGCCCACTGTGACCCCTACACAACCCTGGCCTGCTACAATCCCTGTTCCCGGAGTCTCCACCACCAGAACCTCTTCTGCTAGGGAGACTACCTTCACTTCCAGCTGGGCCGCCACCGTTGGCAGGAGGACCACCACCTCCAGGAGAATTGCAACTGCTTTGTTAGGTTTCAGGCTCCCCTCCAAGAGGTAATGAGCCCCCCGACAGCAAGGGGAATGGGGCCCCACAATAAATGCCTTCCCTGCTGCGTAGTAGTAACCACTACTATTACTATTACAATGCTGAACCATTTCACAACCCTGCTCTGCAGGACAATGCTTGTCACACCTTGGCCTGCAAAGGAAAACTTGACATCCAGAAACCTGAGCCCTTCCACGGCCGCAATCCTTGCTAGTGGCGCACTTTTCTCACATAACAACTGAACGTCTACCCAAAGAAATTATTCAAAGCAGAGAAAAATGCCTTCAACCACCACGTCATAATCCCTCTCAAGCACCTTTACGCAATACTAATTATGAACAAAGAAGGAATCCTCCACCAAATTTGCAAGGCCCCCCTGGACAACTACTTCGCTCAACACAACTCTCAAAACACCTCCACTCCTACCTTCTCAATTGACCCCTTGTTTACCCTATTCCTGAACAACTTACTCCTTCTCCGGTATGGACAAATCTATGCTCTGGACTATAGAAACATAAGGCTTGACATTCTACAACAACACCATGACTACAAACTACGGAGCCACCCCAGAACCTGGAAGACTTACCAGTTTATCTTCTACATGTACTTCTGGCCCGGCTTGAAGGAGGATGTCGCCTGCTATGTCAAGGCCTGCAAGCCCTGCCTCTGGGCCAAGATTCTCCAACACCACCTCTATGGTCTCCTAAAACCCCTCTCTGTAGGACGCCACCCTTGGTCCTTTATTTCCATGGACCACATTGTTGAACTACCGGAGTTGGAGGAGTACAATGACATCTTTATTGTTGTCTGCTACCTCATTAAACAAGCTCTCTTCATCCTCTGCTGCACCACCGACAATGCTCCAGAGTTCACCAAACTCTTCCTTGAGCACGTCTTTTCTAAGCATAGTCTTCCGAACAACATTGTTTCTGACCATGGTCCTTTATTTGTCTCCTGGTTCTAGTAGTCCCTATGCAAAGCCCTAGACATTAAGACCAATCTCTTGACTGCCTACCACTCAGAGACAGATGGACAGACGGAAAGGGTCAACCAGATCTTGGAACAATACCTCTGCCTCTACGTCAACTACTTCCAGAACAATTGGCGCTCCAACTTGCCCCTTGCCAAATTCACTTACAACAACACCCTTCACTCTGCCACCCTTCTTTGCCAACAAAGATTACCACCCCTGCCTTACCTTCTCGCTCAAGGACATCCCATTGCATGTTGCCCACAAAGTTGCCCATAATCTCCAGGACCTCCATAAATTTCTCTGGAAAGAAATTGACACCGCCAACAAAGCCTATGCCAAGCACTGATAAGACCTGGGCTGGGCTCAGCGCAACAAAGCTATAATTAGCGACTTTTGTTGATAGCAGTTTGGCAGCTCACTCAGGCGAACAGGCACAACGCGGACTACACATGACTAGGCGACCACGGGATGTTTAGCGCACAGGACTTCCAGACTATGGGACTCGCTCACCTGACTGTTAACGCACGGACCACACACATGACCTCAGGCTTGATAACAGGTCACCAATCAAAGATAGCCAGTGCCTTATAAGATTATGTGTTTAACGACTTGCCGACGGCTATCAGCAGGTCGCCACTTCTTCAGCCCTGGTGCCTAGTGGTTAGCGACGCTTACCTTTACCGATGCTTAGTGACTTTGGCGACGCCAGCCCCCTTGATTGTTTCAGACCCCAGGATAGTCACCGTTTATTTGACTGCTTTCAGTGCTCACTTGGTGACTTAGCACTTGCCGACTGATAGACGCCACGGGTTAGCTATTTCACATTCTATTCTTCTTGTCATAATCCATTCCCCATTTTGTTACTTAGCAACTTATAGTTTAATTAACACGGCGACTTAGCGCCTATAAATACTGTACATATTTTGTCTTAGGAGCATCAAATTCCATCACCACCGTTCAGATCACAACTTGCGCGCACCAAGTTCCTCGAAGTTGCCAAGGGACATACTGTTTTTACCGACTATGCTAAGCTTGCCGCTTCTTCGCCAGTCTTGCCGACTGTCTAGGTGCTATACGAGCACACTTTGACTACGTTATGTCGCCAAGTCCTTGCCGACTATTGGCACCCTAGCGCCTCGCAGGCTACACGGCTTAGATCGCTAAGCATCTTTCTTTCAATTACTAAATTTTCCTTAACAAACTAAGTCTCTGGGACTCTGCCCGGACTCCCTCTCAACTAGCAACCGCCCAACGCATTACCTTTCACAGTAGCTAGGTACCGTTTACCCTTGACAGTACTAAGCGACTTTTGGGCATCATCAAATTGGAGCCCACCGCGAGGGACTTCAGGGCAGAATTCCGCCAGAAACTCGTTTGCAACGCCAGCGCCGCCTTCTAGTTCAGTCGGCAGGCGCCACTATCCCTTTCCACATTTCGCCTTCTACTCCCCAGTTACCTGGAGCCTTACCACGTCGCACCTAAGCGCAAGAACTTGCCGATTACACAACTGAGCTTACAGTTGACGACATCCCAGACCTTTTCCCCCGCCAACTAGACTTTGACGCTAGTGCACCGGGCACTCAGACTCCTCTTGCTGACTTAGCTCAGGGATCACCGCCTAGTCCTATCACCCCATTGTCACAACTATTCAGAACCCCCACTCCCTCACCTCCAGCTTCACCACTTAGCTTACTGACTACTTCGCTACCGACAACACCGTTACCGACTCACACTATGGAGGCAGCTGTCGCTCAGCGCATGCCGCCTCAAAACCACTTCTCCGCCCCCAAATGGGATGAGACAAAACCCCGGGAACTCACTCAATACTTTAAAGAACTCGAATACCTCTTTTGCGACTGCAGCATTACCGACCACACCCAAATGAAGGAATACACGGCACGTTATGTGTCATACGACATGGCAGAAACATGGACTGGCCTCAGGGAGTTTAGCGCCCCTGCTGCCGCTCCTGGCGACAACCCCCTACCAGCAGCAACTTACGAAGACTGGAAGGCCGCCGTGATTAGGCTCTATCCTGGCGCTGAAGCTTCTACACATTATATGGTCAGCGAACTTCAGAAACTAGTACAGGACACTTTTGACAACGGCATATACACTCTTGGCGCCCTCTTGACTTATTATCGTGACTTCCAGAGAGTCGCCAGGTGGCTTTTACAGAACGGCAAGCTCTATGGGAATGAGGAACGTTGCTTATTCCAGCAAGGTATCCCCACGTCGCTATGGGCTAGGATTGCTAGGCGCTTGGAAATCACTCAGCCTAACCACCACCCGGAGGAGCCCTATAATGTGGACGACGTCTTTGAGGCTGGTAAGTGGATTCTTAAAGGCACGGACACTGGCATGAGCACCCCTCGTCCTGTTGCCGTCCCTGGTGTACTGCCTGTCCCTGCTGCCGCCATTGCTCCCTTACCGACCCCACCGCCAGCCGATCAATACGTGAAGAAAGAAGATTTGGACACCACCATTGCTGCCGCAGTCGCTAGCGCCATGACCCACATCGAAACCATGATCACCACTAGTCTTACCGCCTCTCATAATCCCGCCCCTGTTAACAACCTCTGCCATTTCTGTGGTGAAGTCGGCCACACTATGACAAGGGGTCGCTGCCTGACGTTGGAAAACTACATTCGCCAAGGACGCATTCGCCGGGTGGCGGACGGTAAAGTGGTCCTTCCCTCAGGCGCCATCATTCCCAACTATCCAGAACTCAAGTCCTACCAAGAGCACGTGGATAAATGGCATCGTAGAAATCCTGGTAACTTGGCGACTGGCACCCTTACCGGCAACGCTAACCCCGATGCGGAACAAGCTATGCAGCAACAGATGGTACTTGAAGTTATGCATTTGGACACTTTTAGCGACTCGGGCAACTTCACTAAAGACGCACGTATTGAAAGCCTAGAAAAGGAATTGGCAATGCTGAAGAACCAGGTCTTTGACGGTGTGGAAATTAAGCAACCTAAACAGCCCCTCAAAGGATACCGTCTGCTAGCGCCTGTCCCTGCCGACTCTGATGTCACTTCAGCGCCTACCGTTACACCCGCCGTAACCACCCAACCGCCTACCAACCCTGCCTCCGTCGCTAAACCTGCTAACCCCGCAACAGACGCTAACAGTGCTCCCTTACCGCCTCTACACCCTTATGTGGGTTTACCTGCACGCTATACCACGCCCGCACAACGGAACTTTGCCACCCCTGACAAGCGACCGGAAGGAGGATATAGGCCCACTGCTCCCATATATGACATAGAAAAATCCAACCACGTCTTTAGCCGCATCATGAAAACGCCCGTCACTCTGTCGGTAGAGGAACTTTGCAGCATAGCGCCAGACGTAAGAAATCAAGTCAAAACAGCGGTAACCCCCAAGCGCACTCTTTAGGCAACGGTACAAGACGTTAGCAACATTGACGACGCACTACCTGGATTTTCTGTCACTACTGATCCCACGCTTAATGACACCGACTTCGCACAACAACTTGCTAACGCCACCTCTGTAGACCCCGTGGAATCCTATATCAAGTCGCTAGCGCCAGGAGAAGACCCGGCAATCCTCACCGTTGCTCAGGACTCACAAGCCATACGCTCTATTATGCTCACCATTGACAGTCGCCAGGAAATTGAAGCTATTGTGGATAGCAGGTCTCAAATCATTTCTATGTCAGCCGAAGTTGCCAACAATCTGGGCCTGATCTATGATCCAGGTATTGTTTTAAACATGCAAAGCGCTAACGGCACCGTAGACAGGTCGCTTGGACTCGCCAAGAATGTACTGTGCACTATTGGCGATCTCACCTTTTACTTGCAAATCCACATCCTACGTTCTCTCGCATATGACATCTTACTTGGTCGCCCCTTTGACGTTTTAGCGTGCTCCATAGTCAGGACCCTTTCAGACGACGAAACCACCCTCACAATTAGCGACCCCAACTCTGGCGTCCGCCGCACGGTACCAACTTTCCCCAGAGGTTGCCAAAAAGAAAAGCTCGCCAAGACACCTGCCTTCACTGAACAACACCCGAGTCATCACAGGTGTTTTCACCCGCCATCGAGGAGGTGATTGGCGACAATCACAGAGATGTAGCACTTATGCTAGATTATGACCACCAAAGTGGTCTTGTAAATATTGTTTCAACTGCCTATCTTGATTCCGAAGTACTTTCTCCCTTTCTTGACACTAGCGCTGATGCGCTTAATCCCAGTACAAACCCCAAAAACATACAACCCCTTCCCGACTCTGCTCTTGCCTACCTGTACCTTACCGCTTCTGACCAGTTTGACCGCTTCACTTCCCCCGATACGTATCTTGAAACACTCCCTAATTCCTTACACCCTGCTATTCTTGGACTTACTTGCCCTAGCAACCCTGCTAGGGAATCATCCACTCCCTTACCTACCGCCTCCACCTTTGCTGTTGCTAACACTAATAAACGCAAAGGTGTTCAGATCAAGAAGAAGTACAAGCCTGTAGCGCTTAAAATCAAGCCAGTCGCCAGCACGGTATCCGAAGACTTCAGAATTGAACAACGTATTCTTGGCGACCCTCTTGCCGACCTCCCGACTTTAACTCCCAATCCGCCGCCCTTCCAGCCGACTGGTCGCTTCACCGAGGATCGCCACAAGCAATTCCTTAGCGACCATGACACTGGTTTTCTCACTTCATCAGAATTGGATGTGCTTACCGACCTTATGTCCAAACAGAACCAGGCATTCACCTGGGAGGACTCTGAGAGGGGTAGCTTCCGTACCGACTTCTTCCCGCCGGTCGTCATACCGACTATCCCACACGTACCCTGGACTGAACATAACCGACCTATACCGCCTGGACTTGAAGCCGAGGTTTGCCAGATCATACGCAGCAAGATCAAGGCTGGCGTCTATGAACCTTCAAATAGTGCTTACCGCTCGCGCTGGTTCTGTGTCCTCAAGAAAAATGGTAACCTCCGTATTGTTCACAGTCTAGAGCCGCTAAATAGGGTCACCATACGACACTCTGGCGTCCCTCCCTTTCCCGACCATGTCGCTGAATCCTTTGCCGGTAGAATCTGCGGCGCTACCTTAGACCTCTATGTCAGCTACAACAAGCACCTTATCCACCCTTCCTCACGCGACCTTACCACCTTTCAAACTCCCTTTGGTGCCTTGCGCCTAGTCACCTTACCGATGGGATGGACCAACTCAGTTCCCATATTCCACAACGACGTCAACTTTATCCTCCAACCCGAAATACCCAAATTCGTACAAAGCTTCATAGACGACGTTGGCGCTAAGGGTCCCAAAGATTGGCGACTCATTAATGGCCTCCCAGCAACTCACCCCGACAACCCTGGCGTTTGCCTGGCACTATGGGACTTCTTTCAGTTACTTAATCGCATTTTCCAGCGCATGAAGTATTGTGGCGGTACGTTCTCTGGCCACAAGCTTGTCTTATGCGCCCCTCGCTTCAAGATCCTTGGACATGTCTGCACGCCTAGCGGACGTGTTCCCGACGAGTCACGCTTAGCGCTTCTGGAGCGCTGGGGTACCTGCCACGACCTGTCAGAGGTACGTGCCTTCTTAGGAACTGTTGGCGTCTTGCGCATCTTCATCAAGAACTTTGCCCACCGCGCTCACCATCTTAACCGACTCACACGCGCTAACGCCCCATTTGAGTTTGGACTGGAACAAGTTGCCGCACAAAAAGACCTTGTCAAAGCGCTACAGGAAGCACAGCCCCTGGTACCTATTGACTATCAGTTGCCAGACCCAGTTATCCTGGCGGTGGACACCTCTTGCATTGCGGTTGGTTTCTTTCTCTGCCAATGCCTTAGCGACAACAGGAAGCAGAGGTGCTACAACCGCTTTGGGTCCATTACGCTAAACGACAGAGAATCTCACTATAGTCAGGCTAAACTTGAACTCTATGGCCTCTTTAAGGCTTTCCAGGCGCTAAGAATGTATCTCATTGGCGTGCGCAACCTCATTGTGGAGGTGGACGCTAGGTACATCAAAGGTATGCTGTAGAACCCTGACATACAGCCCTCTGCCAGCATGAATCGCTGGATCGTCGCTATTCTAATGTTCCACTTTGAACTTGTACACGTCAAGGGCACTTACCACAGACCTGATGGACTCTCCCGACGCCCGTTGCAGCCTACCGACCCTACGCCAGACCGTAGCGACGACGACACCTTTAACGACTGGATCAACCGCTTGCATGGGTTCATGCATCTTATACAACTTCCTATTCGGCTGCTCCGTAGCGACCAACCAGCTAGCGCTTACTTACACCCCATCATTCCCTACTAGCCGACTCCCTTCACGGCCCCTCTCACATTCTTTACCACAAGCCTTACCGACCAGTCGCCAACCATCCGACGTGTTGAGGAACCCAAACACCTACGAGAAAACAGTGCCGACCTCACCTATGACTCAGTACCCAGGAGCGCTAAAGCCCAAGCAGACGACAACCGCCTAGACACCATTAAGGTTTGGTTGGACACCCTTAAACGCTCTGACCATCTTAGCGACAATGAATACGCCACCTTCATACAATACGCCACCAATTTCTTTACAAGCGACAATCGACTTTGGCAACGCAACAAGGATGGTGCTCACAAATTAGTGGTACAGCCTAGTGACCAACTCAAGATCCTACGTGCTATGCATGACGACTTAGGCCACAGGGGACTTTATGCTACATGAGCTATTCTGCTAGAACACTTCTGGTGGCCTCACGTCAGAGCTGACGTCGCTTGGTACGTCAAGACTTGTCACTTGTGCCAGATTCAACAGATGCGCCAACTACTCATTCCGCCGACGGTCGCTACGCCAGCGCCTCTCTTCAGCAAGATTTATATCGACACCATGCACATGCCCAAATCAGGTCGCTACAAGTATATCATACAAGGTCGCTGCTCGCTTGTACACTGGCCAGAGTTTAGGATGCTACAAAAGGAAGACACTGACGCCATAGCTAAGTGGTTATTTGAAGACGTTATTTGCTGCTGGGGTGCGCTAAGAGAGATAGTTACCGGCAATGGTGCCCCCATCATTAAGGCATTAACTTACCTTGCCAAAAAGTACAATATACACCACATCCGCATCTCCGGTTACAACAAACGCGCTAATGGCCTGGTGGAGCGACCTCACTTTGACGTGCGCCAAGCTCTCTTCAAGGCAGTAGATGGCGACGAGTCCAGATGGAGCGAAGCAACCTATTCAGTCTTTTGGTCGGAAAGGGTAACTATACGCAAACGCATGGGGTGCTCACCTTATTATGCAGCTACTGGCACTCACCCCTTGCTCCCGGCCGACATTGTGGAGGTGACATACCTTCAACCCCGCGCCCAATTCCATCCTGTCCACTACTGACCTGATCGCCAGAAGAGCTATCGACCTTCAACGATGTAGTGAAGACTTAGCGTGCTTACATGAAACTGTCTTTAGCGCCCGGCACCAAGCCGCCCTCAGGTTTGAAACCGATCATAGCGCCACCATCAAGGACTACAACTTCAGTTGTGGGTCGCTAGTACTCATGAGGAACTCCAAGATTGAGACCACCCACAACAAGAAGATGCGCCCACGCTACTTAGGACCATTGGTAGTTATCTCCCGCAACCGTGGAGGAGCTTACGTGCTTTGTGAGTTAGATGGGTCAGTACTGCACAGACCGGTTGCCGCCTTCCGCCTCCTTCCCTACTTAGCGCGCGAACAAATACCCTTACCGCTGGAGGCGCTAGACATTGATACTACCAAACTCAGGGAACTCGAAGAAACCAACCTTTTAGATGATGACGACTTACCGCAGCCAGAAGAAGATGACTTGTAGTCGCTAACACTCTTGCTAAGCCTTTCTTACCATTTTTCTTTATCCTTCTTAAGATTTTATTACTACACAGACTTTCTTTACATACCACAAGACGCAGCGCTAGCGCCCTATAGGCGCCTGGCGCCTTGCACAACTCTTGCACAAGGGTTTTTCACCATGATGATCTACTGAGCGTTCCTTAAAAACTCAAGTCGCTAAAACATCACTTTTGCTAAGTCTTTTCTTTCACAAGTCCTTTCAGTACACGTTCTCTTACTATACACACAGACTTTTCTTACTACCGATTTCTTACCTCACACAACATTGCAAATCCCAAAACGTTTATATTACATTTTGTTTCTTCTTGCTACTACGAGTCCAGCTATGTGCAACAATACTAAAGTACAAAATTTTACAGGAGCTAGCGACTAGGCCTGGTCACGGTCGGCGGGGAAGGAGAACGGTGGGAGTGGAAAGAGGTCTTTGGCTTGGACATTGTTCCTCTCCTGCCAAGCCAGCACCTCCTCGCAATCCTGCTGGTAGCGCCTCAAGATGGCGACACTGCGTCCCAGCGTCCTCCTCCGCATCCTCATCCCAGCCATCTCAGCGTCCACCGCTCTCATCTCCCATGCCATTACCGACTCCATACCCACCGCTCGCTCCATGAACCGCTTGAGCTCCTCAGGCGACCGCATTCTGGTAACCAGGTACACCAGTTCTTTGCCCAACCACTTGTAGTCGTTCCCGGTCACTCTAGAGGCAGGAAGGGGGGTCCATCGAGGATCCACCCTAGCGACAGGGGCGGGGCGTTCCTCCTGCTCGAATTCCTCATTGCCAGAGGACATCTCCCAAGCGGTCGTCAGCTGGGATCGCCAAAATGTTAGCGCTACCCAACGCCTGGAGAGGAGTCTTACCTCCTCCTCTCCTGCCTGCCCCTCCTCCTCTCCCTCTACCTCTTCATCCAAGTCGCCAATGCGGGGAGGCTGGGTCTCCGCCAGCCTAACAGCAATCTCCGCCAGGTCGCCAGTGACGGAAGGAGAAGGAGACCGACTAACCAAAACGGATCAGGCGCTAACTTCGTAAGCGGTTAACAATTACTTACCGGATGCCGCTAGGCCCAGCCACAGGAGAAGGCCGCTGCCAGGGGAGAGGCTCAAAGTCCATCTCTGCTAACGGGAAGTCGCTAAATAATCACAGGAGAAAACAGAAAACTTACCGTCCGAGGCCATCCCAACGAAGAGGCGCTTGGCCTCTCTGGCAGGACTCAGAGGAGAACCCGCCCTCTTACCAACCAACCGCCCGCCTACCGACTCTACCGACCCCTCTCATGCTACGGCCTTCCCCTTCCCCTTGGACGTTCTGCCCCTCAGTGGAGGCCAGCAAGCGGTCGGCTGCGAGGTTCCTTCCCAAGGGGTCGGCTGAGGCCCATCGCCTTGGTGAGTCAGCAGCGCCAGACTCTCCTCCGTAATGCTGGCGACACCGCCAGCCTCCACCAACGCTCGCTCCCTCACCACGAACTCCCTAGCCCGCCTAACCCGTACCGACCGTTCAAATGTGCGCTTGACGATTGGATCTTCCTTGCCGCGCTCCCGAGACTTGAGGCCACTGTAAGTACATGCCTGCTTGAGGGCGTCGCAGTGGTAGCATGGTAAGATGCCAGTTGGGAACCAGCAGGCCTCGGGGTCATTGTCGGCCCAGCACTTGTCACACTAAATCCAATCAGGTCAGAACCGTTGCTAAAGGTACAAGAATTACTTACTGCGCCCTTGGAATTTTTGTATGCCTGGCATTGGCCAGGCGCCACGGTCTTCTTACCCTTTGCACCCTCCATCACCACACCCGCCTCCATCCCCGTGTCCAGCACCACCTCCGAGCGCCTGGTCGCCAGCAGATCTCTCAACCCCGCATTGGTAAAGGAAGTTTGGGTAGGCACCTGCAAAAAGTCAGTCAGTCGCTAAGAACTAGGTACCAAAATGAAGATCTAACCTCGTACATGGAGGCCACCCTTGCCGACTTGCGGGACTAGAATAACTATGGTAGCGACTGGCGGCAAAGCAACTAAGAGAATACACATACCTTGCGCAGAGAGGAGCTTGTGGAGCCCATTGTAGGAGCCACTGGTGCAGGGCTCTCGTTGCCAGTGGCCACACGTCCTACCTGGCGAGCACAGCATGGCGCCCAACCCACCATAGCGCGGGTGGCCTCAGCCGGCTGGCTGGGACCTGCGGGAAGAGGCGCCAGCTGCGAGGTTGAGGCCACTGGGGCGCTAGCGACCGGATGGAGAGAGGGGGCCCCACCCAGGATTGCGGCCAACTCAGCGTCAATGGAGGGGATGGCGAGGGGGAGAGGTCGCTAAATGGTCAGCTACAAGTTGAGAAAAAGGCGCTAACGACACATACCAGTAAAGCCTCGAAAGGCACTAGCCATGCAGCGCCTTCATGCTCGGTAGCGCGGGCAACGCACCACGCCCGCAATACTTCCTCATCCTCCCACGCCACCCCAGACAACCTATGGCTCTCCCACCGCTCCAGCAGCCGCAGCATTCCTACCACCAGCTCTCAAGAAGCGCCGGCACCCTCGCCAAGGTGCCGCACCAAGAATAGCAACGTGTCAAAAATAAAAGTCAGCGCGTGGGCGCTGGCATCGGTAGCGGCAGGGGCGGAGGACATTGGTGTGGGAAATCGACTGCTTACAGAGGACTCCAGAAATCGCCTGCTTACAGGGGATTTCAATGAAGTTACGATTATGGTCGCCAGACCTTTTAAGGACAGGGATTAGGCGCACGGACCAGGTAACAACACATGATATCGAGGTTGACTGAGGACAGTCAATTTTTCAGTTGGGAGGAGATGATAAGACCTGGGCTGGGCTCAGTGCAACAAAGCTATAATTAGCGACTTTTGTTGATAGCAGTTTGGCGGCTCACTCAGGCAAACAGGCACAATGCGGACTACACATGACTAGGTGACCACGGGATGTTTAACGCACGGGACTTCCAGACTACGGGACTTGCTCACCTGACTGTTAACGCACGGACCACACACATGACCTTGGGCTCGATAACAGGTCACCAATCAAAGATAGCCGGTGCCTTATAAGATTACGCGTTTAACAACTTGCCAACAGCTATCAGCAGGTCGCCACTTCTTCAGCCCTGGTGCCTAGTGATTAGCAACGCTTACCTTTACCGACGCTTAGCGACTTTGGCAACGCCAGCCCCCTTGATTGTTTCAGACCCCAGGATAGTCACCGTTTATTTGACTGCTTTCAGTGCTCACTTGGTGACTTAGCGCTTGCCGACTGATAGACGCCGCGGGTTAGCTATTTCACATTCTATTCTTCTTGTCATAATCCATTCCCATTTTGTTACTTAGCGACTTATAGTTTAATTAACACGGCGACTTAGCGCCTATAAATACTGTACATATTTTGTCTTAGGAGCATCGAATTCCATCACCACCGTTCAGATCACAACTTGCACGCACCAAGTTCCTCGAAGTTGCCAAGGGACATACTGTTTTTACCGACTACGCTAAGCTTGCCGCTTCTTCGCCAGTCTTGCCGACTGTCTAGGTGCTATACGAGCACACTTCGACTACGTTACGTCGCCAAGTCCTTGCCAACTATTGGCACCCTAGCGCCTTGCAGGCTACATGGCTTAGATTGCTAAGCACCCTTCTTCCAATTACTAAATTTTCCTTAACAAACTAAGTCTCTGGGACTCTGCCCAGACTCCCTCTCAACTAGCGACCGCCCAACGCATTACCTTTCACAGTAGCTAGGTACCGTTTACCCTTGACAGTACTAAGCAACTTTTGGGCATCATCAGCACACCAATATCCACTGCAAGACCACACCTGATTGGACCCCTGGAACGCTTGTATGGCTCAACCAATGCAACTTCAAAACTCAGCGACTCTTCGTCAAGCTTGACCACAAGCGACTGAGACCCTTCAAAATTCTCTGCAAAGTCTCCTCACACGTTTACAAACTCAACCTACCCCCAGAACTCAAAGGCCTCCACCTGGTATTCCACGTATGCCTCCTCAACAAGCACTCCTCGGACCCCTTCCCTAGTCAGCAACCTAACAGACCCCCGCCAGTCAAGGTTGAACTTGTCCTAGAGGGTTCTGTTCTTATTTAGGGTATTTTTTGTGTTGGCAGGAAGGGTCTTCTGTTGATAGTGTTTGTAGAATTTGAGGAGATGGTGGGCCTATTGTTCCGGAGTGCTGATGAGGTTGTGTTGCCTCAGGCTAATGAGGAGGACCTGGATGCACCAGGCAAATTCTGCAAGAGTGATTCATAATGTGCGGAGTATTTTGTCATGCTGTTGAGTGTAGGCCTCAGTCTGTTGCCGTTTTCCTAGGGGTGTGGAAGGTGTTTGTATGGGGAGAAAGTGGGGTTGAGGGGGGTTGGGGGCCTCGGTGTAGATGTAGTAGGAGCCCGGGGCCGGAGGTGCTGCAGGGGCTATCCAGCCAGCAGGGGGAGTTTTTGGTAGCCCGCCTGGTAGTACCTGTGTGTAGGGCTCCAGAGGTGCGTAGGCAGGGCCATGCCACCACTTCAAGAGTATCCTTTGATTGGGGGGACATAGGATGCTCTGCTCTGATCTTATTCCCAGAACTGGGAAGATCACGTGAGGTAGTATTTGATGGGCAAAGGAGGGTAGAGGGGTTGAGGGGTGCTGAGGTAGTAAGAGGTGTCAGGCACAGGCCTTCCATAGTGTCAGTCCGGTGACTAGAGGTTTGGTAGGTATGAGTGTATGTAGCCATTGAGAATGGAGTAAGGTAGAGTCTTGATATTATGTCAGGTTCCACTGACCTGGAGGCTCAACAAGTCTGGGAAAGGCCTTATAAAGCAGACTCAGACAGGTATAGACACAAATGGTGCCTATCAAGAGCCAGAGGAGTACATTGGAGTGCAAGAAGTGCGCTGGAGCCAGGGGAAAGCTGGGCAGGATGCGCCGAGATGTATAGTAGGAGGCGCAAGCAAGGAGCAAGCACCGGGGCAAAATAGACTAAATAGGAGACGTCCAGGGTGGTTGGTAAATGTACAGATGTGCCGGCAATTATTTTGTAGTGTGGAGGATGCAAGAAAGGTTTGCACGGTTAAGGTTTTAAGGTTAGATGGGTGCAGAGCTGATTAAGTTGGAGACCAGGAAGTCAAAGACTGAGACAGAGAGATGAAAAAAAAACGGAGCGGAAAAGAGAAAGCAGGAAACAGATAGATTGAAAGAGAGAAGTATAGAAGACAAGATACGAGAGATTGAGAGACAAGTACGAGGCAGTGTAATAGAGACAAGTACAAGACAATGAAATAGGACAAGTATGAGGCTGACAAGACGAAACCAGAGATGAGGCAAAAAATACCAGGAATACTTAGGCAATATCAAGACTACTGTACGAGATGCTATAGTAGTGCTTATATACTATGGTATGCTAAGGTCTAAGAGTTTCAGTACCAAGTCTGAGGATGGACTCTGGGGTTTTTGTAGTGGCCTAGCAGACATAGAAGTGGACAAAGAAGGCTTACAAGTGTTGGTTTGGGGTGCGGTAGTAGCGTTGTTACTTTGGGAGTTGTGGCATTGGTGCTGCATGACTGGCAGGAGTGCGTGTAAGGTGTGATGCAGTGAATGATGCGTGGGATGTCAGGTTGATCCAGAGTGATGCATAATGTGTCGAATGATGCATGATGATGCATGATGTGGTGAATGTCAGGCAATAGATCCTCGGACCATCCACCCTAGCCTTGCTTAGTCTGTGTTGACGTTGGCACCCACATCTAGCCACTATTCGGACCACTCTGGCCCTATCCTGCTCCATTCCTGTCTTGGCATCGACACCTGGTAGGTCAGCTGGTCTTTGGACCCACTCTACTTGCCAGCAGGCCTTTATGCCATTGGCTGGCTTACTCATGCAGGCCTTTATGCCATTGGCTGGCTTACTCATGCAGGCTTTTATGCCATTGGCTGGCTTACTCATGCTGACTGTTGCTTACTCACTAGTGCTTAGTACATACTGGCCCTATTAGTCAATATACCGTAGTCATAGTGTATCCGATGTAGTATATAAGTAGGACTGGTGGATGGAACATCCCCAGTCCTAGCAATAGCATTGCTTCTGGGTCTACACATTAGCATTACTGTGAGCTCCTCAGTGACGACCTTGCCTTCTGCTTTTGCCCTCCTGCTCCACCCCTTGTTGGTGGCCTGCTTTCTTGCCTGCCAGTTGCTTGTCACTGTGCTTGCTCGACACTCGCCCCACTTGGTGGCTGGCTTGAGTGGTTGATGCGTCTGCCTGGCTTTCCATGATAGAGCATTCCCTTACAATGAATGATGGGTGTGATGGGAGGAATGATGCAGATGAGGTTGCCTGTCATGCTGGTGATGTCCAAGGAGCCGTTGGAGAATGTTGGTGATGTCCTGGGGGGCCCAGGGTTGTTTGTGATGTCCAGGGAAGTGCTGGGGATTGCTGCGGTGTAGTGTGATGGCCATGTTGGTGGTCTGGCTGGTTTTATCCCAGGGTTGGGTGGTCATGGGAGTGGTTGCCAGGAAATGTGTTGAGGATCCCAGGACCAGGGCTCAGGCCCAGGGATAAGTCAGGCGGGTTGTGACAATGCCTGCTCCTCTAAAGTTAGCTGAGCTGAATTTTGAAGAGCTCTCTTAGCACAATGAGTGTCTGGCAGTCCTGAAAGGTACTGTAAATATCCCAGGACTAATAGGATTCATTGATGCCTGATTGGCATCAGACCTGTTTCAGGC
>QLOM01005485.1:1021-12473 GCA_003313785.1 Termitomyces sp. MG148
CCCCCCAGATCGCTCCCCCACTCACCCCGTCGTCTTTTGCCACGGCCTTCTCGGCTTCGATTCCGTCACAATCGGGCCCTCCATCGCGCCCTTCCAGGTCTCCCACTGGCGCGGCATCAAAGAAGTCCTCCAGGAAAATGGCACCCAGGTCCTCATCACCCGCGTCCCAGCAACCAGCAGCCCCGTCGACCGCGCAAAGGTCCTCGAGGCCAAAATCTCTCAAGTCTACCCCGGCCGCGCCGTCCATCTCATCGGCCACAGCATGGGCGGCCTCGACTGCCGCTACCTCGCCTCCCACCTCACACACCGCAAATTCGACGTCCTCTCCATCACAACCATCGCCACTCCCCATCGCGGCTCCGCCTTTGCCGACCACTTTCTCTCCACCGTCGGCCCCGCACGCATGCCTTCCTTTCTCTCCCTCCTTGACCTCCTCCCCAACGGCGGCGGCGACGGCAAGGCTTTCGAGTCTCTCACCATCGAGAGCATGCGCCAGTTCAACAAGGACACCCCCGATGTCCCCGGCGTCCGCTACTTTAGCTGGGGCGCAGTCTACGAACCCGGTTTGATCGACACCTGGAAGTGCGTCTCCCTGTCTTCCCTCCCTCTCCCCATCTCACCCCCCATAGATGGCCACACAGCGTCATCCTCGAACGCGAAGGCCCAAACGACGGTCTTGTCTCTGTCGAATCCTCCAAATGGGTCCGTCTCCCTCTCTTTCTTTCCCGACGCAGCTCATCCCCAAACAGGGCACATACCTCGGCACCCTCCAGGGCGTCAACCACCTCGATCTCGTGGGCTGGATCAACACTGCCAGGTACAAGTGGGCCGAGATGATGGGCAAAGAGATCAAGTTCCGCCCTGCAACCTTTTACCTTGGTATTGCCGACATGCTCGCTGGCGAGGTCGACGGTGTACCTAGAGAGGACGAGGACGAGCCCCACGCAAAGAACGAAGATGCCGTTAGAGAAGAGCTGAGTGAGATTATTGACGAGGATCGCCACCCCGCCTAGTCTAGTTTTATGATTTTGTATAATCTACACACTTTTTAAACAACACCATTGTATCCAAATTCGGTACACCCCTCGCACCAACCCATCTCATCTCTGGAACTGATCCATCCTCCTTGCGCACATCGTACAAAAGCACTACATGCGCCAACACGAGCTTCATCACCGCGCCCGCAAAGAACCGCCCGGGACACGCACCCCGCCCGAGTCCCCACGCCAAAAACTCTGGCGCGGCAGTCGCAAGGCGGTACCTCGGCCCCGTCTCCCCCGCAAACCTAAACGCATCAAACACAGCGGGCGCGTCATACTTGGTCGCGTCGAGGTGGGCCGGGGCACACGCGACGCCGAAGCGTGTCCCCCGCGGTACGTACGTGCCGTCGGAAAAGGTATACGGCACGACGGCGATCCGCCGCATCGTCACTATACACACGGGCGTCTTAGACCGACGAAAGAGGTATGTAGAGAACCCCGGAACGCACACGCATCGAGGCCGCTGAGACGCAGCGTCTCTTTCATGAAACTGTCGACTCTGACCATCCGCTCGAGCGCGGCGGTCGTCCACCCGTCCGAGCGGACCGCATCTTCGATCTCCGTGCGCATGGTCTGCAGCGTGCTCTCGCTGCACGCGGCGAGGCGGTGGAGCGCGTTTGCGAGATTCAGTGTGCAGGACGGGACGGCTTGGGTGTTCAGATCGAGGAGGGCATTGGCGATTTCGTCAGAGTTTGTCTTGGGTTCGGCGGCTGCTAGAAAAGATAAGAGGTCATGCTGTTTGTTCCGAGAGATTTAGACACTTGGAATGTTAGGGTGGATGACGGACGTACTGTTTCTTCTTGTGGCTTCTCTCGTCGTTCTTTGATTTTTGTGCGCAGAGCACGACGCAGTCTCCGGTATCGCCATGACACACCACAGAATAGTTTTAAAAGAACTCTGCATGCCATGAGCCGAGCTGGTTATACGATAGGGAGTAACGTACGTGCACAATGGGTCAGGGAAGATCGCGAGAATGGTCGATCGTCTGCACCGATGTTTAATGAGAGCTTTGCTAAGCGACGCCAGCTCGGGGTTGCCGCCTTTGATACCTCAGAAAAAAGCACTCTGCGGGTAAAAAGTGCACTCACATAGCTGTGGTCCAACAACGACACGGTTACAAACTCTACTCACTACCTCCGCCAAGGCGTCTGCGACTCTGACTTTTATCCAAGCAGCATTCTCGTCCTCGTCAGAAGACGGTTTCGAAATCACATCAGACAATGCTTTGACTGCTTCGTCCCGCATCTCAGAGATAACAACAGGTAAACTGCGCGTCAACCTCGTGCAGAGAACCGACGAGACACCACGGTCGATCGCAAGTCCCGTACAATCGTGCGTATCCACCGGCACAACTTGACCACCTTGTGCCATTCTCAGCTCTTCAATCAGCTGCGCACCCGTAACGACGACATTCCACCGCACAAAATCGGCAACCTTGAAAATGGAGGAACCATGCTGTGTGTGGCCCGTTATTTGGTGCGATAATGAAAAAAAGACAACACACCCTCTCGAAGCCATCTTTCAATACTCTTGGAGAATCGAAAAAGAAGCGAAAGGCTCCAATGTAGTAAAATGGAAACCTGGAAGGACCGACGGTCGGTATGTGATGGTACTATCCGTGTCCGTGCTTTCAGAGACTAGGTCCAAAAGGGGGACCGTGGCACTCACGTTGGGCTGGCAAAGGCGTCGTCGCACTAGTATGACCAGTAGCACGACAACAACCAACGGAACTATGACTGTAGCATGATCCACTTCCTCCTCCTCTGTGTCCATCAATGTGATTGGCTAAAGAAACAGTGATAAGATTCTTCAAATAGATAAGATCAAGTGATGAACAGATGAGCTTGATCTTTCTTCTAGCTCGAGATAGGGGCCGACATCCTATGCAACGACAAGGATGGATTCATGGTTAGCCAAGAAAAGTGGCACGCAGTGGGAGCCATCTATCTACCCATGCATGAGAAATCATCCCACGTGATGACAAGACCCATGAACCCAATGGCGAACGGGTCCCTTTCTCTCACACAAACATTCCAATGGCTGAGGCTGCTCTACACAAGATCTCTTCCAACAAGGCATTCGAAGGAGAGCTGATAAAGTACAAATTCAAGGTGAGAGAGACTCCATCGCCACCCTGATGTCCCATCACAGCGCTTTCGTAACGTGATATCAACTTACCATCTCTACATTCGGGCAGTCGGCTGCATTAGGAGGTCTGGACGCCCAATTCAACCTATTCCTCCCCCCCAATGCAGCGCAGGGCAAAGTCCCCGTCTTGGTATATCTCGCGGGATTGACATGCACAGAAGACAACGGGTACGCACAACTCAATGTTTCACTCACTGCCCAATGGTCGACGCGGGCGCTGATGCTGATCCCAGAGCGCAGAAAGGCTCCTTCCTCGGCGTTGCGTCCATCCAGGGAATCGCCATCCTCTTCCCCGACACATCCCCGCGCGGCGCTGGTGTCGAAGGTGAAACCGACAGCTGGGACTTTGGCGTCGGGGCTGGGTTCTACCTCAACGCCACGAACCCCAAATTCGCTACGCACTACAACATGTTGACACACATCACCATGGAACTGCCTCAAGTCCTTGAGGCCGCTGGTCTTCCAATCGTGAGTAGGGATGCACGCTTTATTTAGCACACCAGGTATCACTCACCCCCCCGCGCGCGCGGCCTCGGTAGGACTTTAAGCGCCAGTCCATCTTTGGGCATAGCATGGGAGGCCATGGAGCTCTTACCTTGTACCTAGCCTCAAAGACGAAGCAATACCGTTCTGCCTCTGCTTTCGCTCCAATCGCAAATCCCACGAAATGCCCTTGGGGGGAAAAGGCATTCAATGGTTATTTGCAAGGTGGATCGGAAGAAGGAATAAGTCAATATGACGCAACGGAGCTTATTATGAAATCAAAGGACCCCGTCCATATATTGATCGACTATGTAAGAACATTGTCGCACTCTCAGTCTGTCCTAAGCCTCTATCGACAGGGGAAAAACGACCAATTCTACAATCAAGGACAGCTTCTTCCTGAGAATTTCCTCAAAGCAGCGCGCGAAGCTGGTTACGACGAAGTTCAGGTGCGAGTCAGAAGCCATGAAGGATACGATCACAGCTACTACTTCGTACGTTCCCTCCAAGCTACTATTCTCTCTCTAATCTTAATGTCTCAATAGATCTCTACGTTTGCCTCCGACCATGTCCACTGTGAGTATCCTGTTCAGTACGATTCAATACGAATTCAGCGCATTTCACAGTCCACGCGAACTTCTTGAAGGCTTAAGCGAGAATCTACCAATACAGACTTTGTGCGAATCATAAGTACCATTGTACAAAAAGAACAGGAATTGTCGCAGGCATATCTATACATGACAAGAGACAAAGCGCAAATCAAGCATTCTCCAGTTTCGGCCTTATCCTACGTTCATACAACGTTTCAAGTTCTTCCAATTCACTGACTATCCATGAGCTTTTGAGTGCAGAACGAACCGTTGCGCGAAGTTGATACTCGTAGATCAAAAGTTTTTCAACAAGTTCCTGAGCTGATGTGCGTAAACCAGGTCAGCAAGTTCTGACGTCTTGACAATATATTTCCAACCATCTTGCATATGTTTCCATATCGGCTGGAAGTCAACCTTTCCATCAATAATCCGAGCTTTGAGACGCGCTTCAGTGTTGAGATAGCGTTGTGATGGCTGTATGCAGTCCGCGCCCCGGGATTCCTCAATATGGCTGATCCAGTCCGATTCACACGTGTGACCATAGTCAAAGGGGTGTGAACCGCTATGCGAGTTCAATCGTGGTGAGCAGTAAGTTCCGCAAGGAATGAACAGCAGCTCTTTTGAACATACGAAAGCATGATAAAGAGAATGACTCCAGCGCTCCAGCAGTCCGCAGGCATCCTGGATTACGTTGGCAGCATCTTATGAGAGAAACAAGAGAATATACCCGACATAGCCCAGATGTTTGACATCCAATGCAAGTACGCCTTCTGGTGGCAGATAGGAAACAGTCCCACAGACATTCAGAGTTTCTTGGTGTGCATTAGGGCGTGCGAGCCCGAAGTCCGCAATTACGATTCGAGGGTATGGGCCAGGGCAGTGTAACAGGATATTTTCCGGCTTTGCAAGGTCAAATGATAGAAACACGAAATGTCAAAACTATCGTTCACCTTCAAATCTAAAATACCGAATTATGAAGTTATTGAGAATCAATTGACCGACCTACGTACCTCGATGAGAAATCATACTGTTGTGAAGATAATCTAGGCCTCGAAGCAGCTGAAACATGACATATTTCGCTTCAGCTTCACAAAGGCAGTGTCTACCGCTAGGATGATTAGTGATATAAGTGAATAGGTCGCCGCCCGTGCACAACTGGAGAAAGATATGACTGGACACAACGAGATGAGCACAGTAGGAAACAGAGTTGCATAAGTGAACAGACATAAAGTTCTTGTTGACCTCGGTGTCGTAAATCTCATTGATGTTGGGCTATCGGAAATTGTCAGTGAGAAAAGTGGTATGCTTATAGTGCAATTACATGGTGAATAGTCATCAGTATTCGAACTTCTTTCATTACCTGACCAACGTCATGGTCTCTCTTCGTTCTAATGCTCTTACAGGCAACTTGGCGGCGTTTTACAGGGTCAAGAGCGAGGTGCACAGTTGCAAACGATCCACTTCCCAAGCATTGAGAAGTAACAATGTAATTGCCTATCCTCTGTGGAAAGTAGATCGACGAATGAAATAGAGGCGGACGAAAGATCTGACCTTATGAGCGGGTTGAGCCGGTGGAGTGGGATCGAAGATTGTCATCTTGCTACGTGGTTCCTTCCAGAGATGGATACAAGTGAATTCTTGATGAAAGAGGTGTTCACAAGAAGAAGGTGGCGAGACCAGCTTTGAACTAACCGAGAGAGTTGGGAAGTCTGAGGACATCGCCGTCCATAATGATGATAGACGTCTTTCTGATGTGTTGTCCGTTAAGATACAACCCATTCCTGGACACATCCTGGGTACAACTATAGCGTAAGAAAAAGTACGGATTATATGCATACCTGGCAAGATACTATTACTCCGCCGCTTGGGGAACGTACACTGAGAAGAGAGTCGGTCTAAATCAGTATGTGAAGGACCATGCTCGGCCAATTATTACGCATAGAGCTTGCAGTGTACACTCGATACCGCATTATCAGTGACAACGTATGAGCTAATGCAAGTTAAATGTTGATTCGTTGAAAGTGTTACGAGTTGTACCAGGCAGTCGGATCGCGGCCAATGATTGCCGGGTTCTCCAAGGTCAAGACCACAGCTACAGTGTGAAAAAAGTAGGCAAATTCAGGCAGAAGACAGTGGAGAGTGGTACCTTCTTTACGTTCACCGCGGACGGTAACGAGCTTGGCACATATGTTCGAGGTTTTTACTGCAATGGAATTGAGGGAAGAGTCAAGAGTTGTAATGTTTGGATGTGACATTGCGTGGACGTGTTCGTATGGTGGCCTTGACCGGTCTCAGTCTGGGTACTGCAGCTCAATGCGAGACTATCGGAGTTTGATTTCTCTCAAATTTTATTCGTCATCCCGTACGTTAAACCATGTCTTATAGCTAATCAGAAGTCCAACTCAAGATTGCGGAAGACTCGTGGCTTCTACGAAAGCTGCGTTTTTCTCTGAAACCTTTCCCACTTGAGATATGTAGAGAAGCCTCCCAGCGTCTTGTCCTTTCTCACACCATCGCCCTCTGTCTGACAACAGACGATTGGGATGGTGCTGTCGCTGCTTTCTACATGCCGCAAGACTCGACATTATTTTTAGCCAAAAGCGGCTCATCAGATCCTTCATATGAAGCTGAATCTACCATCTTCTTTCGCGAACTTGCCAATGCCCATGGGTTCGAAGATCTTCTTCCCTTCCTCGCCCGTCGCAGTTGCAACAAGGTCAATAAACGGATTCGAAAGCTTCGTCATTACTATAATCTGTTCGGCTACCGCCTCTTTAAAGCAGCCAGAGAGTACGAACCCACAGATACGGAATTCTCTGGTTCCGGGTATAGGAAGTTCATTCAGATTATTCGGATTGAGGATCAGCTTGATACACCTTCCTTTAAACAAGTCTTGCTTCATGCGCTTACGTTTTGCAAGGACCAGCTTGAAAACAATCTTGTATTCAGCGACAAACCAGAGTCTCATCGCTCGTTTGCCAGACTGCTTTATGCTGTTTCCACGTTACTCCACTCCGACTTCTTTCCATTGGTGGAACGTGAGAGGAGTCTTACCCGCCTAGGGTGTGAACTGGAGAGAATTACGAATTACATGCGTGTCAGAGGTACGGTCGGGACACACACGTAAAGTGGGTAACTTGTGTGGAGCCGAGTGGCGTTCCCCGCATGCTGGCTACAGAAGGTGTTGGGGAAAGGCATCTGGAAGCTGTTTATCAGGCAAACGAGACAGCAGGCGGATTACAAGCCTTACCTGTTGAGAAATATGGACAGGGTGTATCCCGGTTGGAACGGAGAAGATCTGGAACCAATAACTTTTGTTCCATGCATGCATGCTGAAATTCGCCTCATCCTTTACTTGATGGACACCTTTCCGAACCTGCAAAACCATGACGAGGCTCTTCTTATAGGATGCGGGCAAAGAAGTTGCTTCGCATGCACTCTGTGGATCAACGAGTTCAATCGTGTCCTCAAGATGAAATGGACAGTAGGACGTAACAATGGCCAACCACGATATGAATGTTTACTCCCTAGTGTCGAGGCTGTTGCACCTTATGTCGGTGCTGAAAGGTCCCAGAGGATAATCTCGCACGTGTATAAAGGCATCACAGACGAAATTGGAGCACTCATGAGCGATGCATTGTCGGATGCTATGGACTCTTACTCGTTCGAATGCATGTGGAAGAGCCTCAGAAACTCGTGACACGTTTCGGACAGCGACGAGCTAATGGAAAGTAGTGAAAACGTTGCAAATACACTCTATGTCAGCTCTTGCCACAAAGTAAATTATCTCATTTGTGTAATTTTCGATCTTATGCTGTGTCGACTTACTTGCCTTTCTGTCATGCATCTGAACTGGCTGATTTACTAGCTACATACACATAGACATTATTGATGATGGGTATAGTATGAGACTGACTGCGAATCCAGCTCTGTTTCCCAGTTGGGAACTTGAAGCACATTAAGCATATTACTTGATGACTTGGAAACATACAATAGAAATAAGTAGACACAACTTAGGTCCATCCCATTGCATAGTATGCCTGTCTAGCTGCCTCTTCTTTTGCTATTTGTTTGCTAGGTCCTGTACCCATCCCTTTCTGAATCCCATTGACTGTAAGACAACAACCCAGACGTCGCACCGAAATCATATAGGAAAGGAAAACACTTCACATACCTATACATCGGACGGTCCACCGACCTGCATGTGGTGGCCCATCAAACTCAGCTGGATATTCCACCACCACACGTCGTTGAGCTGCAGTTTGGTTGAATAATGGCAGGAAAGGAAGATGAGGCTGCGCGGGGGCCAAGGGATTCGGCAGAGGCATCGGTGGCGGCACATGCTGCAAAGGTTGGAATGGTTGCATATGGGGCGGCAGATGCCTCTGCCTATCCATCGACGGTGATGGAGGAGGCTGAGATGCAAAGAATATCGGTGTTGAGAGATAAGGAGGGGGTTGTTCGCTTTTCACCTTCTTTGGAGGCGGCTCAATGGGTTGTCTGTGCTCTTGACCTAATGATCGCGAGCCTGAGGGTAAGCCATCTTGTCCTATCAAGAGATGGCTAATCCATTCTTGCACAGTCTCCATCCCATTCTCTGCATATACTCCACCTACATAAGCGCAGAAGATGGAGCGCGTCTCCTATACAGGAGGATTATGGGAATTGTAGGATTGCATGAAAGTGAGATTCACCTTAGGGTCACTGAGGGAAGGAAAAACGTCGGGATGACAGCGAAGTTTCTGCCGCAGGTTATACATCGTTACCCACTTATCCAGATGAGCATCAGAGAGCGCTGTTTCCCGTTCCGACTGTGTATCATGGAGGTCAGCTGGGAAGAACCAAACATTCTAGAGGCTTACTATTATTTCCTGTGTAGTGCGGAAGGGCCGCTTGTTGAAGAGAATGTTGGTCACTGCAGCAACGAGCACCAACTGTCCCAAATGAATGAGCCGCTCGTTGTCATCCTCAGCGGATCCCCCAGTCCTCCGTAGAGAAATATGAGTAAAGACCTGAAGGACGATATCACTTGAGACTTTAGGCAATGGCGGCCCATTTTTGAAGTGCTCTACTGGTGGCCGGTTACGCTTGAGCTGAGTCGAAGAAAGGACGGCAGCATTGGTAAAATTCATGTTCAGCCATTGACGATGTGTCACTGTTTATATCACATGGTCATGCACCTTGATTACACCCAAATAAAAACCATGTCATGCAGATGTGTATCTCGCAGCCGCAAAAAAAAATACAAATATCTATCCATCATTCTGTAGTCATGATTATAAGAAATACTGCGCTGTAACATAACGTCTAATCACTTAAATCGAGATGAATTGGAATCGTCGGGTCATCTCCAGCTTTCTCCTTACTCTTTTCCTTTATCAAGATTTTGCGAAGAACTCGCACTGTATCAATGGATTTAGCATCAAGATTCTTCTCTAATCGTATGATTTGTTTGGCGATACTGCATAAAAACGCATTCAATGCCTCTCTTCTCCTCTAGAATTCGCGACGAATGTCATACCTTTGTGGCCCATTAATCACAAGGGGACAATTCTTGATCAGATGATGAGGTGTCTGTTCGCAAACAAGACAAGGCAATGATGGAACGGAGGTAGTTTTTGTTTTTTTCGCCTTTCCTTGTTCTATGGTGGTTGGGGATGCGGGTCGTTTTGATGTACTTGCTACAATAGGCCTGGCTGTAGATGAAAGTTTCCGAGGTCGAGATTGGACTAGTGAATCAGAAGGTTTTGCGCTAGGTGGGAGGGCATCTTGCTGAACGGTAACTACGTCCACAACGGGAACCGCTGTTACGTTTGCTGGAAGCGACTCTCGATGAACGGAAGTATCCTCTATCTTGCGCAGAGGACGTAAAGGCTGTCCAATGATTAGATTAATGTGCCCACGTTGGTACAGAGTGCGATCGATAGCCTCGATAGCCGCCGTCTTAAAGAACAAGAAGTCAACAAAAGAAAGGGACCATTACATCAAACATACCCTGTGCTCCCACGGCTCATCTTCCGCATGTAACATGAGTATTTCGCGAAATTCAGCCAGATTTTCGGACTTTTCGGTCATCATACACTCTCCAGGTTTATCGCCGTGCATTTGTCCGCAGAGACCACAAAGCTGAACAACACGAGACCCAGAATTATGGATGGGTGCAAGAGGCAAGCTTTCTGTCGGTAGTGACTTCTTGGATGTAGGCTGTGAAGGCTCGAATGCCTCATCTTTGAGATTTTGATCATTATCCGATTCTATCTCAGATGCAACATAACCAGAACCTTCGGAATCCATAGACTTGACCGACCTCGGTGAAGAGGGTGCGCCTTTGAAAGGCTCGTCTCGGTAAGCATTTGGCTAAGCATACATATTAAATTTTGGTCAGAAATACTTCGAGACTCGAGAGCGAGACTTAATCCTTTGATTTGACAGCAGCACGCCGTTTGACACCACGTCCAGAAAGGACAACCTCCTGCATCCGCACCTTGTCACGTTCCTCTGTTATTTTCTGAAGAGTTTGTGCCCATGAATCACCCTGATCGATATCTTCTACTTCCTCCAAAGAATCTTTGTCTGCAGCCCAAACTTTTGCAAAGCTGAATGACATGCCCTCCTTGACTGGTTCTTGTTCTTCCCCTTCTTGCTCAGTTCTTTCAATGAGTTTCTCGATATCCTGTTCAGAATCTGAGCGAAGAGATGGAATCAAATTTGAAACGACGAGGGCGATAAGAACTTACAAGCAATCTCTCGCGAGCTTTGTTCTGAATCAAACAGAGTTTGCGCCCCGTAGGTGAGGATAGATTGGACATCCTCTCCTGCAGAATCTTCTTCGTCCATCTTTTGGACAATAAGATGGTCCAGGACCAACTTCTTTTTTCCGACTTGCATTATCCGCTCTGTAATATTGACTAAGTAAGCATATGGGATAAATAACCACGACTAACCTTCCGCTGAGTCTTTAATCATTAATTTGAAGACAAGACAGGTTTTTTTTTTTGACCGAATCTGTATGCTCTCGCGATAGCCTGACATCTTCAGTTGCCTAAAATGTAACAATGCCGAAGTGACTTACTTGTAGATCCTTGGACGCAAAGGAACTGTCAATGGAGTTGTTAGAAGAACGCAAAGAGGCATAACATACCTGATGAGGGTTGAAATCAGGATCAAAGATAATTACTGTGTCTGCGCTCT
>QLOM01005497.1:0-13984 GCA_003313785.1 Termitomyces sp. MG148
GGAGGTTGCGGTTAAGTCACGCAACTGGCAGAGGAAAATCCGAAGTGTATTAGAGACAGTACATATTACAGGGAAGTAACTAATCACCTGGCAGAGGGAAATCCAAAGAGAACAAGTCTAAGGATTCCTCTGCCACAGCATGGCGCATCAGTGCGGGGGCGGGGGCATGAGAACAACTGTACAACATCTTGGAAAAGTTTGACAACTGCAAGGGAGCATCCCGGAGACCTCCAGGATGGCCAGAAAAGGAAATGGCTGGGAAAGGAAGTCCAGGAGGTCCCAGAGATCTCTGGGATGGCCGGAAAAGGAAGTCCCCTGACAGGTGGTCCAACCGGACCAACATGACTGGGTAGAGAAAATACCTCTGACCAAGTTTGCAAACAACACAAGTGTGTCAGAGACAACAAAATATGCACCACTTGAGCTCAATGGAGGCTACATGCCCTCCATGTTACAGGAGCTCAGAGGAGATGATGTTGTTCACAAAGGAGTGAAAGACTTTGCATGAAAAGTGTTGGAGAATCTGGCCAATGCGCACAATGTGATTATTGCAGCATGTGTTGTTCAGGCATGACATGCAAATGATTGACGGAGTGATGAGCCTGAACTAATGCCTGGCATGTTAGTATACCTGTCAACTGAGAACCTTAACCTCCCAAAGGGAGGGCAAGAAAGCTATGTCCAAAGTATATTGGACCATACAAGATCTTGGTCGCCAAACCAAGTACATCAAACTATGTATTAGAGCTGTCTGCAGCTCTACTGGCTAGGTGCATTGTACCTAAGTTCCATGTATTGTTACTTAGACAATACAATATGAACAATGATGCTATGTTTCCCAATTGGATGACACCCAAGACTTATGACTTTGGGGCTACCAACAAACAAGAATGGTTTGTCAAAGAGATTCTTAGCCATTGATGGAACAATGAAACGCACCTCAAATTCAAGGTATGATGAAGTGCTGATGATACGACTTGGGAGCCATATCAGACCTGTTCAAAGCTAGCAGCTTTGGATTGGTACTTAGAGCTGCAGGGCATCAAATGCCCAAGTCAGCTTGCTAAGCACTCATGTGCTTAGACTGAGTAAGCCAGATTTGATGACAATCAAATCTATTATCTTATTGCATTGCAATAAGATTACAATCAGATCAATCATGATCCATACAGATAAAATGGATAAGATGTGCCATCTGATCAGATAGTACAGATCAGGAGAGGTGGATCTTTTGATCAGATCAGGTTATGTAACCTGATGAGTAAGAATTTTTCTTTTCTCTCACCAATGACTACAACATCCTCAAAAAATATGTTGTATCCATCTCAAGGTACAACACCGCAGCCACAGCCTCAGAACTCACAGGGTTCTGGAGGAGGAGGGGAACTGCTCCTGCAACAACAGTCACAACCAACATCAATGATAACGCCAAGTGTGGTGTTGTACCCAATGATGTCCCAGTTTAGGCAGCCTCTTACCCAATTTGGACATCAACAGTTTTATCTGCAATTCATGCCAATGCCATATTTCCCAGGACCAACTGGTTCTGAACAGCAACCGCAGGTGATGTGGGGGATGCCAATGCCATTTCCAATGGTGCAGTTTCAGAGTGCAAGTAGGATATCTCTGGATAATCAGGCACTAACTGTGCCACAGGTAACACCAGTAGAAGTCAACAAGGAATTGTCGCAAACAATGCAAGCCAGAGTCAAGGTAGCCAAACCTCCATGACAACAAGACCACATGCCACCTCCACAAGAGGCTTACAGGAGAGACCAGAGGTGATTGCCTCTGAGGAGTTACTCCGCACACAAAGGAGCACCGCACAAATTTGTAGGGTGCAGGTGGGACAAACCCATGTCACAAGGACCGGTGCAAGGTCTACCCAGACCTTGAATGCCTCCTTGTTGGCAATCCCCCTCACCAACGCATGTGCCATCTCTGCGGCGCATTTTATATTCAGAGAAGGGCAAGGACAAAGAGGTAGCAACACTTCCAGAGGGCCTAGACCCTCAAGTTGAAATAGTTTGGAGATGCTTGGTGTCTGCTAGCCAGAGAGTGCTGCCAGAATCATCTTTTCTCAGAGACCCCATCGCCCAGGTAGTCATCACTGGGCTACTGGATGAAATTGTTATGCTGCAGCAGCGTGACAAAAACACTATCAAAACCTTCACAAATGCCATTAAGAGGCATCCTTTGCCGCTGGAGGAGACAAATGAGGCAAAATGCCTCAAAGCCAGAGACACAGCCCATGACAAAGGGCAGCGCGGAGTAGGAGTTGAGGTGCAGAAGGCACCTCAAGGGCAGAAGAAAGCAGAAAAACTCTCCTCAACGCCATCTGAGCTCCATAAGGAGCTCATGGTCATGGATGCTAGTTTACAAGGACTTTCCTCGTCAATACATGCTCCTACCCATTCATTGAGGCACACAAAGCCTACCAATGAGGTAGTGTTGACCATGGTTGTGTTTGCTGTTGGAGTCTTGGTGGGAGCTGAGGGCTCCACCATGTACTTACATCCCTGTGTCTGTGAAGAAGGACACCCAGTCTGAAAACAAGATAGAAGGTGTAAGGCTCTAACCGTGACTTGCAAGGCAGCACATTGAGAGAACTAGTAACGAGATGTATTAAGGAGAATAGAGACATTGTATCGTTACATACCTAGTAACGAGATGAATAGAACTAAAAGAACCTGAGTACGGGTCTGCACCACTACGTATAGTGTCACATGACCAGTCGATAATGTGGAAGTAAGTAAGTCGGTAGGTACGTCTCATGACACCCACCCCCCTCTTATTAAGAGCACAGCACCAGCTCTCAAAGGAAAAGAAAGAAAAGGAGACAGGCAGCAAGAAATGAAAGAAAAAAAGGAACACCCCCCCCCTCCTCACTCTTGTTGTCGTCTGCGCTTCTGCTTGCCTCTTGTGCGTTCGTTCAGGCGGAACTCCTGGATCGCCTCCAGCGCGTGGGGCATATCGTACTCCTTGAGCCACTTGTCCTCACTCTTGTCGTAGCCCTTCCAACGCACCAAGAACTCGGAGACACCTCCCCTCGTCTTCCTCTCTCGCAGGATACGCTCAATCTCAACCTCATCCCCCATCTCCATCTGCACCGGCGGAGGCGGCTCCTGTCGCCAACCCAGAATTGTATCGTGCCATGCAGGGATGAGGCACAAGACGTGGAAAACGTCGTGTATAGCCCAGCCATCAGGTAACGCCAATTGGTAAGCTGAGTCCGATACCTTCTGTGTGATATGGAATGGCCCAAAGCGTTTGAAGTCCAGCTTGCCACTCGGCTGGTCGGAGCGCAGATCCGCCCTTTCTAGGAACACATGGTTGCCCACAATGTAATCCGGGGCTTTGTCAACCCAAGCGTTGTGGAAACGCTTCATCCTCTCCCCTGCCAGCTTCAATAACGCCTTCAGTTCACCTTGCACCGCCCGTATCTTGTCCAGCCTCTCGTCTGCCTTGGGTACTGATTGGGAGTTAACGGGATCAATGGAGAACGTTGGGTTGTAGGCATATTCCGCATAGAAGGGGGACATGCCGATAGCCGCGTTGGGACGGTTGTTATAAGCGAACTCTGCGAATGGCAGCCAGTCAACCCAGTCATCTTGGTAGTAGTCAACCACCGCTTGTAAGTACACCTCCAACTCCTGGTTTGCTCTCTCCGTCTGACCGTCTGTCTGGGAGTGGTGGGCTGTGGAAAGAGCCGGTTTGATCCCAAGGCGCTCCCACATCCGTCTAGTGTAACGCGCGACAAATTGTGGACCACGATCCGACACCACCTTCTTTGGAGTCCCATGGAGGCACCATACACGCTGCATGAAAGTGTTGCACAACGCCGCTGCATCATCAGTTGAGTGAGCCGGCAGGAAGTGTGCACGTTTTGTTGACTTATCGCAGACAACCTGCACTGCATTGTAGCCATGCGATGTAGGGAGGGGGCTGACGTAGTCCGTTGAAATGTGCTGCCAAGGGCCACTTGGTATCTCCAGGGGTTGCAATGGGCCAAAAGGCTTCTGCCGTCGTGGCTTTGTGCGTTGGCACATGTCGCAGCCATCAACGTAACGACTGACATACTCAGACATCCGTGGCCAGTAGTAGTTGCGGGCCACAAGCGCTAGTGTATTTGCTCTCCCTGGGTGGCCAGCTGGGATCAAATCATGATAGAGTTGCAGTATCAGCCACTTTGCCTCATCACTGTCAGGTACGTAAATCAGCCCTCGAAACCGTACCAGTCCCCCGTCAACCGTGAACTCCTTCAGTCTTGAGCGAACAAGTGCTGGCGCTGCCTCCAGAGTCCACAGTGGGGCCAGCTTTGGGTCTTGTCGTGATGTACGTCTGATAACCTCCAATATTGCCCCGTCTGCCAACACAGACTGCACCGCCGCCACCCGCCTCACCACCTCCGACTCCTCACACCATGCCATGTCCACCACCACCCCCTCCTTGCCTTCTGCCGCTCTCCTAGCCTCCCCTCAGACAGCACACACTGGTTTGTGTTGTCCAACCCATCCACCTCATGGTCTAGCCGCCTCGACAAGCCATCCGGCCCTGTGCTCAGGTGCCCTGGCCGGTGATGAATACGAAACACGAACCGATTCAGGAAAATGCTCCATCTGGCCTGCCGCCTGTTGAGGTCCCGTGCTGACATAAAATATTCCAGGTTACGGTGGTCAGAAAATACTTCCACAGAGTGAGGGTTTCCCTCCAGGTAGGGGCGCCACGTCTCAAAAGCCCGCACCACAGACAAGAGCTCTTTATCATGCACGTCATAGTTATGCTCCGCAGGCTGCAGAGCCTTTGAGAAGAACACCACAGGTCGCCACTCCCCACCTGCTACCTGCTGTGATAAGATTGCATCCACCGCAAAGTCTGATGCATCCGTTTCCACTTGAAAGGGTGCCTCCATGTTGGGCATCACCAAGACTGGCGCTGAGGTGAACGCGCTCTTCAATGCCTCAAATGCTGCTTGCTCCTCCTCATCCCACCTCCACAGAACATCCTTTCCCTTCAAACGCTCCAACAGGCATGTGATAGTTGCATAGTTCTCCACAAAGCGCCTGTAGAAATTACAGAATCCCAGGAACTGATTCACGTGCCGGAGGTTGCGTGGCATCGGCCAGTCCGTGACACCACTCACCTTGACAGGATCCATCCCAATATGTCCTGGAGAAATCTTCATCCCCAGGTATTCCACCTCTGACGTGCGAAAACGACACTTCTCAGGTTTCAAGAACAAATCTGCCTCCCAGAGATGCCGTAACACCTCACGAACATGCTCGTCATGCTGCGCTGGATTGTTGGAGAAGACAATTATATCATCGAGATACAGAACCACATAGACGTTGACAAGATCATGAAACAAGTCATTTACCATGCGCTGGAAGGCAGCCGGAGCGTTCCGCAGACCAAACTGCATCACAAGAAACTCAAACTGGCCATATCGTGTCCGGAAAGAGGTCTTCCATTCATCACCCTGGCAGATACGGACATTGTAATAACCCCAGCGCATGTCCAGCGTCGTAAAGACCTTAGCAGACCGAAGTCGATCAAGGAGTTCTGTCGTGAGCAGGATAGGGTATGAGTCCGGGCGTGTGACCACATTCAGAGCACGGAAGTCGACAACCAAACGTAATGAGCCATCCTTTTTCTTCACGAAGAAGACTGGCGCTCCACACAGTGCGCTGGAAGGTCAGATATAGCCTTTGGCCAAGTTCTCGTCAATGAACTCATGCAGCGCACGCAGTTCTGTTGGCGCCAGCTGGTACAGTTTGCCAGGCGGCGGCACCTCTGCACCTTCTACTAGGTCGATCCCGAGGTCGTGCTTGCGGTGTGCCAGCAGCCGTTCCGACCTTCCCTTGTCAAAGACATCAAGGAACTCATGAAACTCTGCTGGTACCATCTCCTCCACCCCCCGTTCCACTGCCGGCGCTCGCTGAGCCTTCTCTGCCAACGACTGAGCAAAAGTCCGACCCGCCGCACCCCTAGTCAACAGGTGTGGCCCTCCCGCAGTCCGTACTGACTCCATGTCCCATTTTTGCTCGAAAAACATTTGCTCCGTGCTTGACCGTGCGCCATCCTCTGCCTGACAAATTGCGTCATTAATGCAAGCCCGTGCCAGCCGCACCGCTTCCACCTTCTGTGTGCGTAAGAAGCGCGTCTTACGTGTGTGCGCTGCCTTCAAGCCCCAATGACGCTCCGCAGGAACCTGTATCCATGGCCTCACCCCTCTCGCCAATGCACCTGCTGACTTCCTAGCAAATGGCTTAACCGAGTAGTTGGGCTGTGTGGCCGCGGCCTCGCGTTGCGCATGTCCACCCCCCAGTGATGCATGTGTTGGGTGCACCGGCGGCAGTAAGTGCTCATGGCACTGCCCCGCCATGAACTCCACCGTGGAGCGCTCCCAATCGATGGACGGGTTGTGGAGCCAGAGCCAGCTAACCCCTAGGATGAGATTGTCATTGCCAATATTGGCGACGTCAAACACCAAGGTTTCAACGTGCTCACCAATCACCACTCTGAGGTGGACCTCCTCGGTAATCAGCCCCAAACGGATCTCGGAGTTGTCAATGGTACGGAGGCGTAACGGATGTTTTTTATGCGTCGTCGGGAGGGCTTCCTCACAGACAAAACGAGGGTTCGCAAAGCAGCAGCTCGCACCTGAGTCCACCATTACGCGTGTGTCCACCAACCTGGGCAGCAAATCTGGTGCGTGGACTTGCAAGGTCACCGGGAGTTCAAGCGCAGAGTATGGGGACCGTGGCGACCGTGCGTGGATGACCGCAGCCGCACGCCGCCGCCGGCGTTTCTTATTGCTTGTAACATCAGGGGACACCCCATCATACTTCTCAGGGGAACTGATAGTGGGCCTCGGGCCCGACCCATGGCCAGCCCGTTCGATGTCTGTCACCCAGGCCGCAAGTGCGTCCAATCCGCTTTGAATCTCACCAAGGCTAGCCTGCAACTGTACCAGGTCCTTCCGCACCGCTGCAAACACCATGTTCGCAATCGCCTCCTCAGGGGACGAGGCTGGAGCGGGCTCCACCGTAGCGGGTGTGGGCTTGTCGGAGAAAATTTTTACTTTCTGAAGGAGTTCTATTCAAGTGTAAGGCTCTAACCGTGACTTGCAAGGCAGCACGTTGAGAGAACTAGTAACAAGATGTATTAAGGAGAATAGAGACATTGTATTGTTACATACCTAGTAACAAGATGAATAGAACTAAAAGAACCTGAGTACGGGTCTGCACCACTACGTATAGTGTCACATGACCAGTCAATAATGTGGAAGTAAGTAAGTCGGTAGGTACGTCTCATGACAGAAGGCCAGCTACCCACATTGGCTTTGCTTAGGCTGGAAGAGCCAAGCAACAAGAGCAATGACAAAGAGCATCCAGCAGATACTCCGTTGGAAGGAGAGACTCCCACAAACCGCAGACAGTGGTTGGCCAAGAGCTGCTTGCGCCAAGCACAAGGCTGTGTGGCAGGCTAAGGCAAACAAGGATTGTGTGGAGCAAGTCACCAGGAGAATTCCTGATGGCCTAGAAGTCTTTGTTGAAGGAAGGAACGTCAAATGTTCCAATTGGTTCTTTAGTGGTGCTTTGGACTGCCATTTTTATTACTCCCAGCTTTCCAACACCATGTTTGTTGGAGACAAAGCCATGGCCACCATATATCACGAGGCAGAGACCAACAAGAGGTACTACATGACCAATACTGAGATTGGTAAGGTAGTACCTTAGAGATTCCCAATGGATCCCCAGCAGTTGCCAAAGCTCTACAAGCTTTTGCAGAACAAGTTCAAATCAATCTCCACTTGCACAGAGGCCTACTACCTGATGCACAAATTCCAGCGCATTAGCTATAATTTTGATGCATCCCTTTGCAATTGTATCATGGCTCTGGTGTGTACACCAGAATATGAGCATATTGTGCCTCCCTTTGATCTCTCCTCCCACCACATGAACCTGGTGGTCATGCTGACCTCTGAGGGTTACTTGAGGTGGAAGGACTGCAGTGAGAGGCTGTTCTTCACCTTGGCTGGCTTCGATTCCAAAGATACTTGATTTACCTTTGATCTTTTCAAGCTGGCCCAAAACATATTATATTTTTGCCAGCTGGGTATGCAGAACTTGGTGATTGAAATCACGGTAGACTTTGCCTACCATATCAACTGGAGAATGATGATGGGACATGCCTTCATCTGTGCACTGTCTTCCCAAAGAGAAGCTTGTGGACACTTTGCAAGGCTTCTTGCCTTGATCATTGCACGTCCAGGGATGTACCAGGAGGCGATTGCGGCATACAATGCCGCCAATCCCACCACTCCATTCCAACCCATAAGCTGGACTGATATCCAGCTCACCCTCCTAAAGTTTGATGACGCCATTGCAGTTAACCTGATGGATGCAAATGTCCTGTGTACGTTACTGGTGAACTGCATTCCACCAGAATGGGTGAACCATGCCTACACTGCTGGTGTAGTCTTCCTGGAAACGCACTTCTTTGAGGCAAACGCCTCAATTGATAAGTATTGAGAGGTCAATGATGAACGTCATTGTTGACTAGATCAGTATAGTGAGCCTCTCACAATACCTCAATGGGATGGCTGGCGGAACCCCATGATCAATGATATGATCTGACTTCACGTGCTACTCATGTGTGAAACCACACAAGGAAACAATTACATTGAGTGTGAACTATACTATCCGGTTGGGATGAACCCCAATCATAGAGATTTATGGCACCAACGGTCCCGCCATAGACCACACCCACTCTCACCTGTGGTGCAGCAGACCACAGTTTTGGCTCCAGTGGCATCAACATTGTCTGTACCAGTCACCTCAACATTGTCGGCTAACATCAACACTGAGATGAGGATTGACCTGGCCAGCAAGTTGGCGTGTCCACCATCCATGTAACCTTCACAGACGGAGCATCCTCTATTCATTGGTACTGTTGGTTAATGTTGGTGTAGTATTTTTTGAGAGACGGACAATGACTTTAAGCCATGGAGGCCCTTCGCCTCCACATCTACGAGGACAACGTTTTTTTTTTATGAAGAACTATATTACATATATAATTCTACTTACTCTACATTATGTACTCCACTGTGTAGACTGCTTAGCAGTTTAAAAGGGGGGCATGTAACGGACTTATAGAGCCTTGCACTACAGCCATATTGATAATTATTATATTGAATAATAATTATTATTATTTATTGATTAATTAATTAATTAACCATTATAATTGTGTATGGCTGCCTTAGGTAAGGCAGCCAATTTTACTGTCATACATAGTACTAGAATTGCATACCGATCTGGTTCTGCTGTGTGACCATAAAGCTTAGCGACTATTTAACAACGTTTCAGTCCCCATCCTACCACTTAAGTACTCTCACAGGTATATCCTAGGCCAAGTCCTCAATCTCCAGGTCTGAGTGCAGCTCTGGAACTCTATACAAGTTGGTGGGTGTTGGTTCCAATCAATAGAGTGGTGGTGATCAGGTGGCGGTGGCGTCAGAGGCTTCCAAGAGCAGTGTTGCATGAGTGATGCAATGTCTGGGAGGGGTCGGTGATGTCTAGGAGGCTTGCATGACTTCTCAGGAGCGCTTGGTTATAGTCAGGATGATAGGATCAATAGCCGGAGTGATTGACAGTGTCATTTGTGATGGTCATGGGAGCGAGATCACTGGCAGGGAATCGGTCTGGGGCTGTGGGGCTGGTAAGGGGAGTTGTCCTCCAGGACCTCCAGGGGTGGTTTTGAGGTCTGGAGTTGGGTGCAGGGTTAGCAGGTTGTGACACATACCAATTTTGTTGAGGAGTCTGGCGATCACCACCTGGTCAACAGGATCTTTAAGGAAAGAAGATTCTGGCAGCACTCTCTGTCTGGCAGACACCAATCATCTCCACACCAACTCCTCCTGTGGTCTAATAATTCTTGAGGTGTTGACATAGTAAATATGGACGCACTTTGAGCTGGATATCTAAGCTCAGCTGCGTTGCGCCACTGTTTCTATGCTCTCCTGTCAATTACTCAATGCCATTTATCAGGCGCTATAGCCAAGTGGTTACGGCGACAGATTAGAATCTTACGAAACTATCTGTTCCTCTTTGAGGGCGCAGGTTCAAATCCTGCTGGCGTCGGAGTGATACTATTTTTAGGTCAATCGAGTGGTTCACCCAGGATATGAACAGCGTCCGTTAGTTTTGGAAGAAGGACATATTTATATCCCGTAATGAAGTGCTACGATCTAGAGCATCGCAGGTGATATCTAAACCATGCAACAAATTTCATACCCTGGATTATGCTACAGCAAAATTACCGAATTTTCTCATCCATTTCATGTCTATAGAAATCTCAAGCAATGAAATGTAAGAGTAGAAATGGAACTACGGCATTTACGACTAAGCGTCGAGAGGAGGTATATGAACCGTTCGGGTAGCGTTGTGCTGACTCCAACTCGCGGATCATGTATCTTAGCGTAATTGCGCGAAAACTTTTTCAGCCTGTTGTAATCTGATTCAGTCGAAGGGCACTAAACATTTATTGACACTTGTCAACTTTTACTTCATGTAATACCTTGTGGTCAAAGTCGTCAAAAACAAGACAAAGGAAAACAAAGGAACACAGAAAGACAGTCAGTTAGAAAAACAAGTCAGGTATTACAAGATAATCAGGAAGAAGCCTGACTGAATTAAACGATCCGCGAGGACAAGGACGAAAGCACCGCGGCGATAGGCAGTACTGTATAATCTCGAGATCAGGGCGCATGAGTGTATGTATGTACGTATGAACAGATTGGAGAATGTTGTACGGTGTCATAAACAGAGCCGCAGAGGCAACTGGCCAACGCACACAGATCCACATTACAAACGCAGACACATGAAAACGGAGGCGTGACAGGGATCAGTTCCATCACTGAGTCTTGCACTCTTCAGGATTAGCATTAGCATTAGCAGCGCCTTTTGGTGGCCCACGACGCCGCGCGGGAATGTCTGCATCCTCGTCGGAGTCCTGGAAGGCGGAAGAAGGATGTTAGAATCCACTGAATGGAAAATTTAAATAGAAGACTTACGTCTTCAAAGGTTCCGCTCTCATCGTCATCTTCGTCATCTTCAAATTCATCATCATCGTCCATCACGTCGTATTCAAGTGCTTTACCAGTGAAGTAGTCGATGGCACGAGGGATGACCTAGAGAGGGATCAACCAGATGACATTGAACTGGTTATATGTTCTTACCTTTTCTTTGATATCTTCGCCCATCTGGTAATCCACTTCGAGCTTCTCCTCAATTTCCTCGAGCTCCTCCTCTTCAATGTCACCGTTCTCAAGAGCGTCCTCGGCAGGGGGCACGGGGGGATTGAAAAAGTTGAAAAATGACTCCGTGGGATGTGCCTTGCGCACAAGACGCGTTCGGTTGGTAGCTAGTGATGGTAATTAGTAAAAATCTCACAAGCAAAAATAGACAATGGATATTGACTCTTGTTGCGCTGCTTTTTTATTTCAAACTCTTTAGTGAGATCCTGCTCGTCCTTCCACTTGATTTCTGTACCGATGGCGCGATCGTACACGAAATCGCCTGAGTAGCCAACTTCCTCCTGATAGAAGTACGTCTTCTCGAGGACATCGTTCTCAAAGTACTCGTTCGGGCTGAACGCAAAAAGAAGCTTGAAGCCAGGCTTGCCACCCTCAGCTTTATCATCGAGGTATTCAAGGCGAATATCAGTGAGATGCTTGAGTGCACCGGCATCACGCTCGGTAATAAGCTCGGAAATTCCGAGATGGTTTCGGAGAGCAGTGAGCCAGAACTCAGGAATACCACTTGCGGTGGGCTCGGTACCCTTGGGGATTGTGACATACTCGTCATCGTCCTTGATAGAATACTGCTCGCCAGCATCAATCTCCTCCTGTGTAGGTGCACTCTGCCCGGCAATGATGGCATTTCGGCGCTGGTATAGAGGCATTTGAAGAGCCAGATACTATATGTCCGTCGTCAGAACTGCTCCGACTCATGTAGCAGTAATGTACCTTCTTCTCCAATTCGAGACACTCCCGTTTGTACTGGTTTTGCAGCTCATTTTGCTTGACTTGTACGCCTTTGAGCGCCTCGACGCTCAGCCGGACATCGATCGGCAGGCTTTCAATGTACCCAGAACTCTTGCCAATGAGACCAGCAAGCTTTCCTTGTACCATCCCCAACATCTGCTGCTCAAGACCGCCGAGCTCAGGATTCGCCTCCTCAGTTTCGTTTTGCTCGTTATCTTCGGAAATGTCAGGCACTGTCGGCCGAGAGAGTCCCAAGGCAATTGGCGCCTTATTTAAGGGCGTATTTTGAGGGGTCGGCGCCGTAATGTTCGATGAGATAGGTACGTTGGACGACATATTGAACGACGAGCAGATCAATAGATAAAAAATCGTGAATTAGTTCACCAAAAAGCGGAGTTTCGGCAATTTCCGACAGGCACGAACATTACATTTTTATGTAAATTTCGCTTTAACTCTGACACCACTCTTCAGCATGCGCAAACGCGGGACATGTATATTGCCGAGTCCAACTATTTGAACTGGAAATTCACCTGGCAGATATGTATTGTCGCCTGTGCACGTCACGGTGCATTTAGAAGCAGTTAGGCGAGATTATCCAACACGAGGCGACTACTCCTCGGAGATGCGTTGTGGATTTCTATAGCAGTCTTTCGACCCTCTGCACACTCTAAGGGTTAGCATGGGACCATATCAGTATAATATGTAAACTCCTCCCTCTCCGATGTTCAGTTTTTTTTTTCAAATATGTATGACTACCCTATCTGTATGCTAAGGATCAATTTGGACTGATCCTGAAGTCCCAGGTACGATACCATCTACCTGTACATGCGTCGTTACACGTAAGCAGAGATAAACTCACCCCAAACTCACATGTTCCAGTGTCATGGAATATCGTTTCGGCGAGTTCTCTGGAAGCCGACCCCAAAACGAACTTTTACATCACCTCGTGCAAAGGACCTGACCGGTGATTACGGGCCGGGAGTTCAGGACCTCGTAAACATATTGATGTGCATAACTCTAACACATAGTGTTTGCATAGTGATTTACTACCTATCGTCACACAATAACCTCGAAAGCTTTGCAAAATTTTGTAACCCTGTTATTGACAAGTTGCATTCGTTTACGCCACGCTCTTTGACTGCTAGAATGATTGATTTTGTTCTGTAAATTAAACCAGAACGATTTCTGACATTAGAAACATAGATCGTATGTAACTTAAATGCGAATTGTTAGCATTAGAGTATCAGTACAGTAAAGACACTTGTCAAGGAACTCAACCTGGAGCGTGTCCTGATTCCATGTCATGATCATCATCGCCCACCAAGATGACTCTACGCTTCTTGTGTATCGTTCCCTGGTGGAGGCTTCTCTTTCCAGCCTTCTCCCAGCTTTGCTCCAGATCATCTTTTTTCTGAGTCGTAGCACGTGAATTGAATTGACCTGAAAGACCATCGAAGAAGGATTTGAAGCAAGCCTGTCTGGAAAAACCCTCTAGGACTATTCTGGAGGGAATTTCTCATCGCTTGGATTGTGATCAATGCATATTAAATAGAACTATACTTCATACCCTTTACAGAGAAACCCTTATTGAAACTGACATTGCACTCGCACCTCTGTCACAAAACGAGAACTCTCATATCGTTGAATGTATGACTTGATCAAAGAACTTGAGCAGACGTTCACATACTTGTCAATTGACACATTTAACGAAGGTTTACGATACACTATCAAATGTGCCTAGTATGCAATCCGAACACACTTCGCCGCACCCATTCAAAAAAAAATCGCACTTCTAGTGCTCCGCTTGCGGTGTCCTGATTTCTGCTTGTTTCCTCTTGTCTTCTTATTTGCAGGAAGATTGGAACTTTTGGACTCATTGTCAGAAGAACTTGCGGACTCAATATCAGAAGATTTGTGATGAACGTCAGCTATATC
>QLOM01005503.1:0-13517 GCA_003313785.1 Termitomyces sp. MG148
TCCTGGGAACCCGCCAAAAACGTCCACGCGCCCGCTCTGGTAAAGGACTTCCACCGTAGTCACCCCAAGGCCCCCCGCACAATCCGGGGCATCTACCCCGTCTCCCCGGTAGACCGCGCGGTCCGCAACTTGTTCTACCCGGTGCGTCAAGACGCCGCACTCTAAAGGGGGGGGTGATGTCAGGGGACTTCCTTTTCCGGCCATCCCGGAGATCTCCGGGACCCTCCGGACTTCCTTTTCCGGCCATTTCCTTTTCGGGCCATCCCGGAGGTCTCCGGGACGCTCCCTTGCGGTCGTCGGACTTCTCCGAGATGTTGTACAGTCGTTCTCACACCCCCGCCCCCGCACTGATGCGCTACACCGTGGCAGAGGAATCCTTAGACTTGTTCTCTTTGGATTTCCCTCTGCCAGGTGATTAGTTACTTCCCTGTAATATGTACGGTCTCTAATACACTTCGGATTTCCCTCTGCCAGTTGTGTGACTTAGCCGCAACCTCCGGAGGTCGCCCTTACAGTCTTTGGTTCTTAACACATCGGAGGTCCTTGTTTTCTTGAGCCATCTTCTCTTCTTCATACCAAGGGAAGTCGCTCTCTTTGACTCTTTGTTTCTTAGTCTTCTGTTCACGGAGTTCAAGCTCAGAGTCTGAGGATACATCTGAGGTGACAGGCCCTTCATCTGCTTCATGGGACACTCTCCGGACCAGTTGGTCTCTCTGCATGACAATGTCATTCCTTCTCTCTTCATTTGGTTCATTGGAGGGGCCAACGTCTCTGCTCTGTCCAGTGTTCTCTCTCTCAATACCTTGTTGCTCATGCTGCTCTCTATGCCTCTCTGTCCTTTCTCAATGTGTGGCTTGCTTTCTTCGGATTCTCTCTTTCTTTTTGGCCGCTTTGAGCAGGCCAATGTATCCAGTAAGAGCCTCTCAAGCAATGTTTTTGCGTAGGTCTGATTTTCTGATTTCTTTGACAAGGCATGTGATAGAGTCGGCTTTGGAATGCTCTCCTCCTCAGAAAGCAACAATAATTTTCTCAAGCTCATCAAGGACTTGCTTCTTGTATTCCAATAATTGCGTTGCTTGTGGGGTCGGACTCTGAGACGTTCTGCGAGACTTGGGCAAGACTGGATCCTGTCCTCCAAAGGGATTTTTGTGGGTTCTACCTGAGAAGGTTTGCGTGGTAGAAGTTGAGGTTTCAGGCTCCCAAGTTGGTTCAGCAGCCGGGCACTGAGATGAGGAACCGGAACTTTGTCCTCCATCATTTTGATAACTCATATGTATTGAGTGTAACAATTGTGAAACAGTAGACGCAGAGAAAAAATACACTAAGTCGCAGTCTGCGAACATTGAGATAGAGAAAGGTAAACTAAGTATTGAAAGGACCCACCTGAAGAGCAGACGTTGAGATTGAGCATTTGAGACATTGCTAGGGGGGAAAGAACACATGATCTCTGTGACTTAGTACACATTGGTCTCAGCGTTTTAACCTGATTACTTATATCTTTCAGATTGATGCAATTACATACAAAGGCATAGCACATCCACCATGGCATCGCTTGCGTCCGATGGAGCATCAAACATGCCAGAAAATAGCAAAGCCCTTGTGCTGAGAGGCCATATTGCCGGCGAGGGTGGTTTGATAAGATGCAGTCTCGATTGGCTTCAGCAAGTCATTGAGTTGAAGGAGAACATCAAGCACAAGAAGGCTAATCATGCCATTGTCAACAAATGCGATGTGGACGAGATAATTATATACAAACTTGGTGATCCAGATATGGATTGTGAACTAGAGGTAAGGGCATGACCCTTGATTCAATTGATCTTTCCTCATCTTTTTGCATTTATCAGCATAAATGGGATCTTGCACAATATGAAAAACAAAACATACCTTGCCGTCTGTTAAAAGATTGGGACAGTCTCTGTCAAATTTGGCACAATGCAGAGGTTGTGCCCTCCAATCAGCAATGCCTTCATTATCTGGTGGTGCTTCCGGGTATTTTGAGTATGACTCTCAAACCAACACGAGACATCTATTGATTGCAATTCATTTCTTTTAACACAGGAGTTAGGCAGATGAGAGAGGAGGAGATCAAACACCTTGCCTCTAGTCTACGCACCTGGTGTGCTAAACCTGAGATTGCCAATCTTCCACCCACTCTGGAAACACTGCTTATGCTTGGGAACAAGTTTCCTTTGCAGCAGTGTGATAACATCATGCATAGGCTTCAAAATCATATGCTACGAAGCTTTCGAGCCAAGTATTTCCATGAGCAAGACTGGCTTAAACAGCTTGCCATTCCCATCATCAGATCTGCTTCAGGCACCAGGAAAATGGCAATCTGTTCTCATTTCCTCCACTACCTGGCGCATTGAGCGAAACAACACAAATCGCCTCCTTCGAGAAACAGGTCAACTTCCACAACACCCCCCTGTTAAAGGTTGACTCCTAGAACACGAGTAAGTACTTCGATCCTCAGTTGTCATGTACTTGACTCATTATTGAACCTACCTAGAACACAAGTAAGTACTTTGATCTAGGTAGTATTCCTAGTAAGTATGGTGTCTGTATCTTGTATATATGCTCACTTACCCTCAGTCGTTGTGTACTTGACTGAGGGCAGTGTACGTTGTTATAAGTATATATATATGAATGTCTGTATGAAGGGTAATATTAAGTATTAATAAAGAGGGGGGGCCCTTGACTACAAACAACCATCATCACCACCCTATTGGTGAAGCAACTGAGCCTCGAGCCGGTCTGCCCCGTATATCCCTCCAGAGCGAGAAGCTGCTTGATGAGCAGAGTCAGGCCCCTCACACAGAATTCCTCCTACCCACACCAGAGGCAAAGGAGAAGGACCTTTGAGCCAGAGAGGTTGAAGTAAGCCTCCCAGCCAACCCTGAGGGCTCAAACCGAACTTTCTCATACTCTACTAGAAAAGGAAATCTCGTGAACAACAAAAATCAATAACCCTACACAAAACATCACAAGGCAAACATGGGTCAGGGTAAATGCGGGGTATTCCGGAATTGGTCTTGCGACTTTCAACATAAAATCTGTCGGCCCTCCCCCCCCCCTCCCCAACAAACCATTTTCCCAGCATCATATGGGGCAAGGAGAAAGGCCTAGTGCCAGTATGCAGAAGCAACCTCCTCAAGTCTACCATATGAGTGAGAACTGAATTCTATTGATCCATTCCATAAATGGTCATCGGCCATTAGAGATAGAGTGATAACCCCTACAACAAAAGACACGAGGCCAAAAGGGGGCCAGGGTAACTTAATGAATATTATAAATTGTTCGCAACCCATCGACTATTAAACCAAGAACTGAAAAGCTGGGAAGCTGTCCCCCTTGTCCATGACCCCTGCGGACGACCAGAGGAAACGAGCTCAATCGGCGAGCCCAGCTAAACAGCGAGGAGTAAAGAGCCACGACCAAAAGAGAAGGCACGTAACGAGCCCCCCTACCATTTCTGACATGGAAGTCTTGGAGGAAGAGCACTGTAGCCCATCCCCCCTAACAGTGCCCCCTCCTCCGAATATAGCTCGCCTGAGTATAGCAGCCGTAACTGAAGCCCAAACTATGGACCTCGACGAGGACACCACTCTTGTAAGCCCCCAGCTTCCATCGTCACTCACTCCTGCAGGTACCCCTAGAAGTTTCTTGACCCCCATATCCCTGGTCTCAGATCACCACTCTCAACCTCATGAAGGCGACACCCTGTGGGCCACAAAGCCCTCTCGCATCACGCCTGCAGATCCTCCCTTCATACAACCATTGCCAGAGGCCACAAGACCCTCTCCCTCACAAACAGAGCAGCCAACACCCTTTACTAGGCTACAGGCTTGACCCTTCCAGCTTCCGCAGGGCCTCAGCCGCACCCCTACTCCTGTGGGAGGTTTCCCAGGAGTGCACCTATCAACTCCACCCTAGTACAACTTGCTGCCTGAGCAAAGGGAGTATTTCGACAACTACCCAGAGCCAAAGCTATGGGTAAGAGATTGGCAAGCAAGCCAAGATGTGGACCTGATGACCACTAGTGAGAGACTTCGGGGGCTGATCCTTGCAATGGCTGGCGAGCAAGCCAAGCTGTCCACGCCCCAGAAGGAGAAAGAACTCTCTACTAAGAGATGGAATGACTGGTACAAGCCCCCCTACCATTACTTAGTCTCCGACATCTTCCAGCAGGCGTACAACATGCTCATGGCTCACCCAATCATGTCAACACCAAGCTCAACAGTGTTCTTCCTCCCTTACACCCCTCTCACTCCACACTTTCTATGCACGATTGAAGGGTTCACACTTAGCATCAGGACTCCTAAAGCTATAGCAGAATCTGAGGACGTGGTGACTGGTATAGTTTGCTCAACTCTGAGGTCTAACGAAGTCCTCGTTATCCTACTTAAGAGCAGGCTAATTGCAGACAAGATGTCCCAGCATAACATGAGCCCTGCCACCGACTTAATTCAAACACTGGAGGTTAAACTGGTTAAGGGCGAGGAGACAATTGATCGCTCAGCAACTGCAAAACCCACCAAACCCCTCTGGAACATCTTCTTTAAGCAGCCCCCCCATATCTCCTGGACCAGCTACTTTATCTTTCTTCAGAACATCCGCAACCTCTGATTCATCGACATGGACTGTGGAGGCGCTACACTTGTTGACAAAGCACACCGTCTGCACTGTTACAAATGCAAAGGGGCCGACCACAATGCTATACACTGTGCATATGCAAACATGGAAGGATGGCATGGAAACAAAACTGCAGGCAAAGTAGAAGAAACTGTGGAATTTGCATTGTCAAACTGCAAATACAATGGCAGGAGTCGCAATGAGCGCCGAGCTGAAGGCTGGAGAGGCGGAAGCCGTGGTACAAGCTTCAGCGGAAACAGGTGTGACCGTAGATGACTACGTATTATGTACTAGAAAACACCTGAACCCCTATCACAAATAAATTCCTTATCTCCTTCATTAGAACAAGTGTACCTGTGGCAACCAAGGGCATGAAACAACCGAGATGAATTTACTGAGTTCATAGAACAACAGGTAATCTTAGATTGGCCCCCCATTGAGCTGGGTAGAGCTCAGGCGGCATCGTATTCACGAGGGCAGTGCCACGCAGCGCTCCTGCTTAAGCCTGAAGTTTTTTAAAAAAACTGAAGACATTGCCCAACCTCACTATCTGCAATATATATAGAGAACACACAACAACGGAATTTATCAGACGGTTTTGGTTACAGCCCCTCTCAGGTAGGAGAGGAGGAAGGCTCTGCCATTGGCCCAATCCTCTATGACAACCTGAGAGAGTTTGGAGATGGATCCCTGATATCCCGGCCCTCCCAGGAGAACCTGGGATTATACCAACCAACGCTGGCTGCGGATACTGTGCAGCCTCAAAATGAAGATGAGGACAACTCCTTCCATGACAACACCCCACAGCAAAGCCAGCTAGATCTGCAGCCAAGCGGTGCCCCAGAAACACAACAAGACACGTTAGCACTGCAAACGCAAGGATATGAAAACAACACAGCACAGGCCACTAGACCCGGAAAGGCAAAAAAAAGGGGGCATGAAAATTGCCTTGCTGAATATGAAAGGAGGTGGATCTAACTCCACCAGGCAAAAGTGGGTAGAAATCTGCCAACTAGTAAGGAAGGAAAGAATAGACATCCTTGCACTCCAAGAAACCCACCTAAACAAAGACATGAGAAATGAGCTCAACGACCTCTTTGAGAGACAAATTCTAATTTTCTCTAGCCTAGATGTTATGCAACCAAACACAAAAGGCGTGGCTTTTGTCCTGAATAAAAAGACAACAAAATGGAAGGAAGCAAAGATAGCAGAAATAACCCCAGGAAGGGCGGCAACACTAGAAATCCCCTGGGCAGACAGTCAAGTCATGAAGTGTGCAAATGTCTATGCACCAAATGAACCAAGACAAAACGAAACCTTCTGGAGGGCCCTGAAAGAATTCTGGTCACTATGATGCAATGGCCCCAAGCCTCAGCTACTGCTAGGTGATATGAACCTAGTCGAAGACCCTCTAGATAGACTACCAGCTCATGAGGACAACTCCATGGCAGTAAGTGCTCTTATAGAACTAAAGGCCCATCTAGGCCTAATAGACGGATGGAGGAGAGAGAACCCCACAAAAATTGACTTCTCATTCTACATGATGGGGAGACCCTGCCAATCAAGAATTGATAGGATCTACATAGCCGAAACACTAGAAAAATACTCATATGAATGGAAAATAGTATGAACAGGTATTAATATGGACCACCTGCTGGTAACATCGAGAATCCTAAACCCCTGGCAACCTAGAATTGGTGAAGGAAGATATGCACTACCGGTGAGTATACTCAATGACAATGAATTGATTGATAAACTAGAAACTTTGGGACTGGCTTTCCAACTTGAGAATGAGCACACAGAAATAGAAACCCTACAAACACGATATAGCAGACTCAAAACCAATATAATCAAGCAGATTAGAGAATACTCAAAGACAAAAACACCGAAAGTCAAGAAAGAAATCGAGGCCTTGAGAAAGGACAAGGAGGAAGTCCATAATAACCCCAACATGGACGAGGGTGAAAAGGCAACTGAAGCCGCCTTCCTAGACAATAGAATACAACAACTAGAACGCTGGAGATTTGAGAGGGCTAGAGACACAGTAGCGGCAGGCTTTGATATTCATGGAGAGACACTCACGAAACCATGGATTACCATGAACCAGGAGCCAAAGCCGAGGGATATAATAGCAGCCCTGAAAAGACCCCCAGGGTCTGGGGAGGGACTTGAAAGACGATCCAACAAGATGGCAGAGATTATGAGAGACTTCCATGAAGGTCTCCAGAGAGACAACATGCCAGTAGCAACACAGGAACACCAAAATAAAGTAAACAAAATCTTATCCCGCCTAGATAAACAGGTCTCTGAGGAATATACAAAAATGCTTGGAGAGGATATATCAAGGGAGAAAGTAGAAGATGCAATGAGTGACCTCCCAAACAGCAGAGCAGCAGGCCTTGATGGCATTCCGCAAGAACTGTGGAAAATATTAGTGGACAGATTTACTAAGAAAAGTGCTGAACAAGAGAATGGCTTTGACATCATTGGCACTCTGAGACAAGTCTTTAATAACATCAAGAACAACGGTATAATGAGCTCCTCCAAATTTGCTGAGGGGTGGCTATGCCCAATATACAAGAAAGGGGATAGGACAGAAGCAGGGAACTATAGACCAATAACTGTGCTAAATACAGATTACAAGGTCTTCACTAAGATTCTCTCCATAAGACTTGAAAAGGTGGCACTGTACATTATACATGAAGACCAAGCAGGCTTCAAAAAGGCAGAAGAATAGAGGACCAAATGGAACTAGCACACATGATGATCAGGTCTTGCGAAGACAACAAGAGAAATGGAATGATAATCTGCCTAGACCAAGAAAAAGCCTATGACAAAATCCTTCATGGTTTTCTATGGGCATCACTACATAGATTCAACTTCCCAGATTCATTTATTAAAATAGTTCAAGAACTGTACAAAGAAGCAAATACAAGGGTCATGCTAAACGGCGAAATGAGCACACCTTTTAAAGTAACAAGAGGAGTCAGACAGGGCGACCCAATGTCATGCTTACTGTTCAATATAGCAATTGAATCCCTTGCTCAACGCTCAACTAATAAGGCGTTCCAAACTGACAGGATTCAATATACGTGGACGAACTGAGAGACTGATAGCAACACTGTTTGCTGACAACACTACGGTATATCTCTCAGAAAATGATAGATTTAAAGATCTGAAAAGGATATTAACCAAGTGGTGCAGGGTCTCTGGGGCAAAATTTAATATCCCTAAGACAGTGATAGTTCCAGTGGGAACAAAAGAGTATAGAGAAACACTGGTCTCGACAAGAAAAGCCCTGAGGAGGGGGTCAAAGATTCCAAATGAAATCAAAATTGCAAGAGAGGGTGAAGCAACACATCTACTTGGTGCTTTCATTGGAAATGGGGTGGACAACAGAAGCATCTGGACCCCGACTATAGAAGCAGTTGCCAGTGACCTTAAAAGGTGGGGAAGAAGCAAGCCCACAATCGAAGGAAGGAGACTGATAGTTGGCATGGTCGTGGGAGGCCGCACGCAATACAGAACCAGTGTACAAGGGATGCCAAAACATGTAGAGACCGAACTAACAAAAATGATAAGAGACTTCGTTTGGGGGGAGAATAACCGCCCCCTGATAGGCCTAGAGACCCTCCACCTCCCACACAAAAGGGGAGGAAAGAAATTGCTAGACTTAGCCCTTAGAAATGAGGCGATTGAGCTGATGAAAACAAAGAGATACCTGGACCTCACCTTGACAAGACCCGTTTGGGCTATGGTAGCAGACAAGATCCTCAAATCGAAGGTAGAAGGGAAATGGAAGGCCACTGAGGGAGATACCTTCCATAACCCATTCCTGCAATACCTTGAGGTAGATGCGAGATCGAGAGAGGAAGGGCTACCACCATCGCTACAAAGAATGATTAAAGTTGCAAGAAAATACAAAGTCCATTTCAGCCCCCTCGCTCTGGATGAGGAACTAAAAGAGCAACTACCAATATGGTTTCACATTGGGCTCAAAGGAATAAAGAACATGAGGATAAACTCTGAACAAGCAGTATGTCAGAGAGTAATGCACCAGATTATGACGATGGGCGAGATGCTAAAACTAGCCAATCTCCTAGACGCTGAAAAGAACCCAAATCATAAAGCTAGAAGAAACTGCGCTTGCCAACCCTGCAGGAAAATGAGGGATGATGGATGCATGCATCCCCATGCATGTGCAAAATGCGCTAACGAATGGATAGACAAACCAGGACAGAAGTGGTCCCCTCGGTTCCCCATAGGTGCCAGAGACCCAACCGCAGAGGAACATGCCCTGAGTGAAGAAACTGGAGGAAGGATTTTCTCACCAGAAATAACAATAAAGGGCTCACTAAAGGAAGGCTTTAGAGTCTTCACAAACCCCCAGAACATGGAAGAGAATTACAACACCGACTATGCGAGGGTAACCTCCCTCCCCTTAACACTGACAACCGTTTTTACAGATGGATCCTGTGTGAACAATGGATCAGTCAATGCTGTAGCCGGAGCAGGCATCTGGTATGGTAGGGATGACATACGGAACGAAGCACTAAGACTACCAAATGACATACTCCAGTCAAACAACACGGGGGAGGCCCTAGCGATCCTGAGAGCGGCTTCAACAGCCCCTAACAATAAACCCCTCAAAATTATGAGCGACTCCAAACTGGTCCTTGACAGCATAACGACGTACCTTGAGAGGAACGTTGACAGTGGTTGGACAGGGTTTGCAAACCAACACATTATGAAGGCCCTGGTAGCCAGATTAAAAAGTAGATCCGGTATCACGATCCTTGAGAAAGTTAAGGGCCACTCCGGAATTGAAGGTAATGAAGGCGCGGACATACTCGCTGAACAAGGAACAAAAAGAGCTAGTCCAGACCATATAGATCTAACCCCCCCAGCGGGCTATAACCTACAGGGGGCCAAACTTTCAAACATCACCCAGGCAATACTGTACAAGGCTATGATCGAGAGGAAGGTAACACCTATACGACACGGAACGATAGCTCACCTTGATGCGACACGATGGACAATCAACGATGTTAACAAGGAAGCGCCTACCGATGACAGAATATGGAGATCAATTAAAGACAAAGACCTATCGAGAGAAACCAGAGCTTTCCTCTGGAAGACGTTGCATAATGGCTATAAAGTGGGAAGATACTGGGAGAACATACCCAACTACGAAAGACGAGCTCTGTGCGAACACTGTGACAACGACACTGAATCCATGGAACACATCCTTACAGATTGCTCAGTCTCAGGACAAGAAACTGTCTGGAAGCTCGTAAAAAAGATACATGAAAGGAGAGGGCTACGATTTGAGAAGCCGAGTTTCGGTGAACAACTGGGCTGTGCAATGATAAAAAGATACCCTGACACACATGCAAACAGGTTCTCAAAAATAATAGTATCAGAGGCCTCGAGAACAATCTGGCAAATAAGATGCGAATGGCGCATATCGAGAGAGGCAGATCCCGAGAGAAAACTTAGTGAGAGTGAGACGGAAAACCGCCTAAAAAGAGCCATCGCTCAGAGGCTCAAACTAGACTGTCTGGCCACAGACAGCTCCCGCTTTGGTAAGAAGGCGAAGGACCCCAAGGAAGTGCAGAGTACTTGGGCTTTTTTCTTACCCAGTAACATAAGTCCTCTCAAGGCTTGGAGGAAAGCGACCGAGGTTTTAGTGGGTATTGGATAAACGAGTCCCACACTCAGTGCGTAAATGCATTTCCTACGGAGTGGTTCCAAATCTTGAAAGGCTATGAAAACGGCACCGTAAATGATACAATATCCTAGGATACAGAGGTCGACTTTGTGGACTGTCTGTATTCCTGCTGAGATTACCACAAAAAAAAAAAAAAGTATTAATAAAGACATGTGTTGGCCCTATGCCGGTGATCAGAGTTTCAGGTGCTTACGGTGTTCATCGGTGTCCAACACCCCCCATTCCCTTTCAATTAGTAGTCTCATTCCCGCACAATACTCAATCATCTCATCATGCGAAGATCATCTTCCTGATCTTTGGCGTTTCGAGCCCACTGTACCTGATGACGTCTGGGATCTTGAACGTTTCAACTCATTCAAGTGTAAGGTTATCCAGTCTGCTGAACAGAACTTGTATCTTGACATTGACCTCCAATATTGAGCGGACGACTACGACACTGCTGAGTGGCGGACTTTCTTCGCTGTGGATCTTCTGCTCGCATATGCGGGAAAAGATGGCACAAGGGAAGGCTGGGCTGAAGGCAACTCTCTCCTGGAGATATTCTCTCAATATGATAATCCTGTTCACCTCGCTCTGCAGGTTCTCCGACGCCTGCAAGGAGAAAATATCATTATTATTCACCTTGACGAAACGCAGCACGTGCAGTATAAAAGACTCCAAGAGCTCGTTGGCAGTCTCGTTGCATTGATGGACCATGGCAAAAAAGAAACAGTACCATGGATTTTCCCTATCCTTTCAGGTCTATCGCTCGAGAGTTTGCTGAACTGCGGCGACCTTTCTGGAGTTCGCATTGAACGCTACACACCGCCCGTACTCTCGGTTGAATCGATGCTGGTCATCATCAGCGAAGTCATCTACGGTAGCAACCTGAAAGATGGAGCCATTCAAGAGCCGAAAGTGTGCAGTCCCGATGGGCTGATCCGCTTCCTTCACGATTTACGTGGTCCCACCCGCTTCTTTCAAGCCGCGCTTTACTTCATTCAGAACGAAAGCAACAAAGTCACAGCGCCGAAACGATGGGAAGGACTTGGTGGTCTGGTGTACCGTGATGCGATACGAGCAGGATTCGAGTCGATCGAAACTTCCAGATGGGGTGATGTTTTTGATCTTGTTGCAAAGCTCGTGCACAACAACGAGCTCTGCAGGGACATCCCGCTCTTGGGAGAAGACAATCAACTTCTCAAGAGGCTCTTTTGACTCAACTATTCTGGTTCGACAATCGACGTCCGGGAACAGTTCACAATCAACGGCAAAACGGCGTCATTGTCGCAGCTATTTGAAGACGGATGGGCCACCATCGTTGATGCTAGAGCGCAAAGCGACTGCACTGTGTTCTTGCCCTTCTTGACCCTCTACAAAGCTGCGTCGCATGATCCGTACGCTCGATTCCATCCCAGTCTCACCCCTATTTGCAAGTCGATGGATTGGAAACTCATCGAGACCGATGATGCTCGAATGCTGCAATACCACTTGAATGCGCTATTGGAGTCTGACAGCAGAGACAACATCTCTCTCTCCGATATTTTTGGAGAAACTGGACACGCATTGGATACGTGAATTCAACTTCGCTCTCTCGTAGGTTACAAACCACTAAATGAACCAGTTGTTTCGCATGAGGCCCTCAAAGCACTTTGGGACAAGGAACAGGAGTCAACCGTTTATCTAAACGCTTCTATGGCAAACTTCGCCGACAGTTTCATGTTCATTCCAAATTCCGCATCCCCAGAACCGCACGTTTTGTGCATACAATCAAAGTTCCTTCAATCAGAGAATTCCGCGATGGTATACAGCAAAGTGAAAGAGGAGTACGAGAAGGTCGCGAAGGTCTGCGAAAAATATCCCTTCACGCTCGTCATTCCCGCCGACCGGGTCGGCGTGCGATGTCAAGATTCAATCGCCAATGATCCTGTCATTTGTTCCTCTGTTTTGCTGCTGGACTCGATCGGATTAGAAAAGTTCTATGGGAAGTCCTTGGCGACTCGGCGCAAGATTTTCGCTGGGCTTCTTCAACATCCATCCGAGCAAGCAAAAGACGTTGTGCAATCTGCTGCCATTGAGGCGGGCCAAGTCATAATTGGAAGAGGAAGGCGTCATCCTCACTACAGACTGAGCAGAAACGAGTACGATGATCCATGATTCTCACCATCACAAGTGTCTCTAGCCATGCAATAATCGCCGAGTTGAACGTAAGAGTAATCCCGCCCATACAATGGTAGTAATCGTTATACTATACTACAGTAATGCTTCAAAGTCGTTTCCAACACCCCTCGATAAATAAAATATACAATACAACGCCTAATAGTAATCCTCATCTTCGTCTGCAACCCTTGCTTCATTCAGCCAATGTGATAGCACTTATGAAAAATTCCGGTGGTTCTAGTCAACCCTGTCTCTCTGCTAATAACAGTCGAATTTCCCTGCGTTGTACCTTGTGATGTGCGCTAAAAATCGACGCCATAACTCGGGCATTTAGATGATCTATGTATGTAGAAACGAAAAAGAACTGCGGCGATGAAGCTTATCAGGATATTTGGCAGTCGCGAGATATTCATGGATGACAGGCACAGTGGGGATGGGAACATAGGAAGCGTGTCCTTCCAACGCGCATTGGCATTGAGCCGAATATAGCTAATATTTCTCTGAATGAAAGTGGCAAAGGAGGGAGGGAGACAACAGTCGCTCTTCTACGCTTCGAGATCAGATGCAGCGTGAGCATAGCGCGTGATGGAGCTTGTCTGCAAAGTCTGCAAGAACGAAGCCGGCGTAGTTCCCTGTTCGCGATCCTTAATGATCAGCACAAAGACAGACAGGCAAAATGGAACAGACGCGAGTACCACAAGTGTTCCTTTGTCTACATACATACGACCGGTCGATATTCCGTTGTCCTGTCCTTGGCACGGTATCAAGAAGCAGTGATGTGCATTGGTAGCGAGCGAATACGGCAGGCCGTGGGAGGCAAAGCAGACAAGTACATAGTGCCGTCGTCGTTCGTCGTGCTCATACAAGAGCGAAGAGACCGAAGCACCAATCGCCGTGATGCATTCATTGCATTGCGGGACCACAAGCGAAGGAATCCGGCCCGTCCTCTCCTACTTGAAGATCTCTAATTTACTCAAGTATCTCGGTCGGGAGAAGGATAAACAATAAACGACGG
>QLOM01005511.1:0-10683 GCA_003313785.1 Termitomyces sp. MG148
TGGGGGAGGATGATAGGGACAGCCCGGCACTGAGGGCGGAAAGAGCAAAAGTATCCCAAATGAGGCCACCGCCCTTCAGCGGAACCGACAGGACCCAAAGACGGGATAGGTTGGGAACGGACCGAAAAACGGTACGGAACGAACCCGGCGGTACCCACCGCGGAACCCCAGAAAGGAACAGAGGAATGGAATGACGGAAGAATGGGGACGGAAAGCGGATAGCGGAGAAGGAAAGCAGGATCCGCTAAGAGACAACGGAGGTACCTTAGTCGGACGGGATACTATAAAACTGTACAATATGTTCGGAATAAATCATCTCTTTCACCTCGAGACATAGTCCAGCGTCCACGATAAAGAGTTCAAAAGACATTCCGAACTAATCCGTTGCGTCCTGCGTATCCTACAGCGTTTCCGTCACCGATTCCGACAGCGTCCTCTCTCTTACCGCGCTTCTACCGACCCGTCGTCTACCGAGAAAACATAACATTCCAATAAACCGCTAGAGGTTTCCGCCAAAAGGTTTCCGTCCTACCGACAGCTACTTCCGTTGCACGCTCAGACGGTCGACAAAGAGCAATCAGGTGGTTATCCTCGAAAGATTCTTCGCTGACTATCAGTCACCCCTATAGCATGCTAATAATATCTGACTTAACAAAAGTCTACATTCTGCTTATAGGAAGTTAGTGACGTTATCAACGGGACTTCCAGACCACGGGATGTTTAGCGCACGGGACTTCCAGACCATGGGACTCGCTCACCTGACTGTTAACGCATGGACCACACACATGACCTCGGGCTCAATAACAGGTCACCGATCAAAGATAGCCAGCGCCCTATAAGATTACGCGTTTAACGACTTGCCGATGGCTATCAGCAGGTCGCCACTTCTTCAGCCCCGGTGCCTAGCAATTAGCGACGCTTACCTTTACCGACGCTTAGCGACATTGGCGACGCCAGCCCCCTTGATTGTTTCAGACCCTAGGATAGTCACCGTTTATTTGACTGCTTTCAGTGCTCACTTGGTAACTTAGCGCTTGCCGACTGATAGACGCCGCGGGTTAGCTATTTCACATTCTATTCTTCTTGTCATAATCCATTCCCCATTTTGTTACTTAGCGACTTATAGTTTAATTAACATGGTGACTTAGCACCTATAAATACTGTACATATTCTGTCTTAGGATCATCAAATTCCATCCCCACAGTTCAGATCTCAACTTGCGCGCACTAAGTTCCTCAAAAAGTTGCCAAGGAACTTACTATCTTTACCGACTACGCTAAGCTTACCGCTTCTTCGCCAGTCTTGCCGACTGTCTAGGTGCTATACGAGCACACTTCGACTACGTTACGTCGCCAAGTCCTTGCCGACTATTGGCACCCTAGCACCTCGCAGGCAACACGGCTTAGATCGCTAAGCACCTTTCTTCCTTTACTAAATTTTCCTTAAACAAACTAAGTCTCTGGGACCCTGCCCGGACTCCCTCTCAACTAGCGACCGCCCAACGCATTACCTTCCACAGTAGCTAGGTACCGTTTACTCTTGACAGTACTTAGCGACTTTTGGGCGTCATCAAATTGGAGCCCACCGCGAGGGACTTTAGGGCAGAATTCCGCCAGAAACTCGTTTGCAACGCCAGCGCCGCCTTCTAGTTCAGTCGGCAGGCGCCACTATCCCTTTCCACATTTCGCCGTCTACTCCCCAGTTACCTGGAGCCTTACCCCGTCGCACCTTAGCGCAAGAACTTGACGATTACACAACTGAGCTTACAGTCGACGACATCCCAGACCTCTTCCCTTGCCAACTAGACTTTGACGCTAGCGCACCTGGTACACAGACTCCTCTTGCCGACTTAGCTCAGGGATCACCGCCTAGTCCTATCACCCCATTGTCACAACTATTCAGAACCCCCACTCCCTCACCTCCATCTTCACCACTTAGCTTACCGACTACTTCGCTACCGACAACACCGTTACCGACTCACACTATGGAGGCAGCTGTCGCTCAGCGCATGCCGCCTCGAAACCACTTCTCTGCCCCCAAATGGGATGAGACAAAACTCCGGGAACTCACTCAATACTTTAAAGAACTCGAATACCTCTTTCGCGACTGCAGCATTACAGACCACACCCAAATGAAGGAATACGCGGCACGTTATGTGTCATACGACACGGCAGAAACATGGACTGGCCTCAGGGAATTTAGCGCCCCTGCTGCTGCTCTTGGTGACAACCCCCTACCGGCAGCAACTTATGAAGACTGGAAAGCCGCCGTGATTAGGCTCTACCCTGGCGCTGAAGCTTCTACACGTTATACGGTCAGCGAACTTCAGAAATTAGTACAAGACACTTTTGACAACGGCATATACACCCTTGGCGCCCTCTCGACTTATTACCGCGACTTCCAGAGAGTCGCCAGGTGGCTTTTACAGAATGGCAAGCTCTACGGGAATGAGGAACGTTGCTTATTCCAACAAGGTATCCCCACGTCGCTATGGGCTAGGATTGCTAGGCGCTTGGAAATTACTCAGCCTAACCACCACTCGGAGGAGCCCTATAATGTGGACGACGTCTTTGAAGCCGGTAAGTGGATTCTTAAAGGCACGGACACTGGCGTGAGCACCCCTCGTCCTGTTGCCGTCCCTGGTGTACTGCCTGTCCCTGCCGCCGCCATTGCTCCCTTACCGACCCCACCGCCAGCCGATTGCTACGTGAAGAAGGAAGATTTGGACACCGCCATTGCTGCCGCAGTTGCTAGCGCCATGACCCGCATCGAAACCATGATCACCACTAGTCTCACCGCCTCTCGTAATCCCGCCCCTGTTAACAACCTTTGCCATTTCTGTGGTGAGGTCGGCCACACTATGACAAGGGGTTGCTGTCCCACATTGGAAAACTACATTCGCCAAGGACGCATTCGCCAAGCTGCCGACGGTAAAGTGGTACTTCCCTCAGGCGCCATCATTCCCAACTATCCCGAACTCAAGTCCTACCAAGAACGTGTGGATGAATGGCATCGTAGAAACCCTGGCAACTTAGCGACTGGCACCCTTACCGGCAACACTAACCCCGACGCAGAACAAGCTATGCAACAACAGATGGTACTTGAAGTTATGCATTTGGACACTCTTAGCAACTCAGGCAACTTCACTAAAGACGCACGAATTGAAAGCTTAGAAAAGGAATTGGCAATGCTGAAGAACCAGGTCTTTGACGGGGTGGAAATTAAGCAACCTAAACAGCCCCTCAAAGGATACCGACCTCTAGCGCCTGTCACTGCTGACCCCGATGTCACTTCAGCGCCTACCGTTACACCCACCCAACCGCCTACCAACCCTGCCTCCGTCGCTAAACCCGCCAACCCCGCCACAGACGTTAACAGTGCTCCCTTGCCGCCTCTACACCCTTACGCAGGTTTACCTGCACGCTATACTGCGCCCGCCCAACGGAACTTTGCCGCCCCTGATAAGCGACTGGAAGGAGGATATAGACCCACTGCGCCCATATATGACATAGAGAAATCCAACCACGTCTTCAGCCGCATCATGAAAACGCCCGTCACCCTGTCGGTAGAGGAACTTTGCAGCATAGCGCTAGACGTAAGGAATCAGGTCAAAACGGCGGTAACCCCCAAGCGCACGCTTCAGGCAACGGTACAAGACGTTAGCGACATTGACGACGCACTACCTGGATTTTCTGTCACTACTGATCCCACGCTTAACAACACCGACTTCGCACAACAACTTGCTAACGCCACCTCTGTGGACCCCGTGGAATCCTACATCAAGTCACTAGCGCCAGGAGAAGACTCTGCAATCCTCACCATCGCTCAGGACTCACAAGCTATACACTCTATTATGCTCACAGTCGACAGTCGCCAGGAAATTGAAGCTATTTGTAAGGGCGACCTCCGGAGGTTGCGGCTAAGTCACACAACTGGCAGAGGGAAATCCGAAGTGTATTAGAGACAGTACATATTACAGGGAAGTAACTAATCACCTGGCAGAGGGAAATCCGAAGAGAACAAGTCTAAGGATTCCTCTGCCACGGCGTGGCGCATCAGTGCGGGGGCGGGGGCGGGGGCGTGAGAACGACTGTACAACATCTCGGAGAAGTCCGACGACTGCAAGGGAGCGTCCCAGAGACCTCCGGGATGGCCCGAAAAGGAAATGGCCGGAAAAGGAAGTCCGGAGGGTCCCGGAGATCTCCGGGATGGCCGGAAAAGGAAGTCCCCTGACACTATTGTGGATAGCGGGTCTCAAATCATTTCTATGTCAGCCGAAGTCGCCAACAATCTAGGCCTGATCTATGATCCAGGTATTGTTTTAAACATGCAAAGCGCTAATGGCACAGGAGACAAGTCGCTTGGACTCGCCAAGAATGTGCCGTGCACTATTGGCGATCTCACCTTCTACTTGCAAATCCACATCCTACGTTCACCCGCATACAACATCTTACTTGGCCACCCCTTTGATGTTTTAGCGCGCTCCATAGTCAGGACCCTTTCAGACGATGAGACCACTCTCACGATTAGCGACCCCAACTCTGGCGTCTGCCGCACAGTACCGACTTTCCCCAGAGGTCGCCAAAAAGAGAAGCTCACCAAGGCACCTGCCTTCACTGAACAACATCCGGGCCATTCCAGGTGTTTTCACCCGCCATCGAGGAGGTGATTAGCGACGATCACGGAGATGTAGCGCTTACGCTAGATTATGACCACCAAAGTGGTCGTGTAAATATTGTTTCAACTGCTTATCTTGATTCCGAAGTACTTTCTCCCTCTCTTGATACTAGCGCTGATGCGCTAAATCCCAGTACAAACCCCAAAAACATACAACCCCTTCCCGACTCTGCTCTTGCCTACCTGTACCTTACCGCTTCTGACCAGTTTGACCGCTTCACTTCTCCCGATACGTATCTTGAAACACTCCCTAATTCCTTACACCCTGCTATTCTTGGACTTACTCGCCCTAGCGACTCCGCTAGGGAATCATCTCCCTTACCTACCGCCTCCACCTTTGCTGTTGCTAACACTAATAAACGCAAAGGTGTTCAGGTCAAAAAGAAGTACAAGCCCGTAGCGCTTAAAATCAAGCCTGTCGCCAGCACGGTATCCGAAGACTTCAGAATTGAACGACGTATTCTTGGCGACCCTCTTGCTGACCTCCCAACTTTAACTCCCAATCCACCGCCCTTCCAGCCGACTGGTCGCTTCACCAAGGATTGTCGCAAGCAATTCCTTAGCGACCATGACACTGGTTTCCTCACTTCATCAGAATTGGATGTGCTTACCGACCTTATGTCCAAACAGAACCAAGCCTTCGCCTGGGAGGACTCTGAAAGGGGTAGCTTCCGTACCGACTTCTTCCCGCCAGTCGTTATACCGACTATCCCACACGTACCCTGGACTGAACATAACTGACCTATACCGCCTGGACTTGAAGCCGAGGTTTGCCAGATCATATGCAGCAAGATCAAGGCTGGCGTCTATGAACCTTCAAATAGTGCTTACCGCTCGCGCTGGTTCTGTGTCCTCAAGAAAAATGGTAACCTCCGTATTGTTCACAGTCTAGAACCGCTAAATAGGGTCACCATACGACACTCTGGCATCCCTCCCTTTTCCGACCATGTTGCTGAATCCTTTGCCAGTAGAATCTGTGGCGCTACCTTAGACCTCTATGTTGGCTACAACAAGCACCTTATCCACCCTTCCTCACGCGACCTTACCACCTTTCAAACTCCCTTTGGCGCCTTGCGCCTAGTCACCTTACCGATGGGCTGGACCAACTCAGTCCCCATATTCCACGACGACGTCAACTTTATCCTCCAACCCGAAATACCCGAATTCGTTCAAAGCTTCATTGACGACGTTGGCGCTAAGGGTCCCAAAGACTGGCAACTCATTGATGGCCTCCCAGCGACTCACCCCGACAACCCTGGCGTTCGCCTAGCGCTATGGGACTTCTTCCAGCTTCTTAATCGCATTCTTCAGCGCATGAAGTATTGTGGCGGTACGTTCTCTGGCCACAAGCTTGTCTTATGCGCCCCTCGCTTCAAGATTCTTGGACATGTCTGCATGCCTAGCAGACGTGTTCCTGACGAGTCATGCTTAGCGCTTCTGGAGCGCTGGGGTACCTGCCACGACCTGTCGGAGGTATGCGCCTTCTTAGGAACTGTTGGCGTCTTGCACATTTTCATCAAGAACTTTTCCCACCGCGCCCACCATCTTAACCGACTCACACGCGCTAACGCCCCATTTGAGTTTGGACCGGAACAAGTTGCCGCACAAAAAGACCTTGTCAAAGCGCTACAGGAAGCACAGCCCCTGGTACCTATTGATTATCAGTCGCCAGACCCAGTTATCCTGGCGGTGGACACTTCTTGCATTGCGGTTGGTTTCTTTCTCTGCCAATGCCTTAGCGACAACAGGAAACAGAGGCGCTACAACCGCTTTGGGTCAATCATGCTAAACGACAGAGAATCCCGCTACAGTCAGGCTAAACTCGAACTCTATGGCCTCTTTAAGGCTTTCCAGGCGCTAAGAATGTATCTCATTGGCGTACGCAACCTTATCGTGGAGGTGGACGCTAGGTACATCAAAGGTATGCTGCAGAACCCTGACATACAGCCTTCTGCCAGCATGAACCGCTGGATCGTCGCTATTCTAATGTTCCACTTTGAACTTGTACACGTCAAGGGCACTTACCACGGACCTGATGGACTCTCCCGACGCCCGTTGCAGCCTACCAACCCTACGCCAGACCATAGCGACAACGACACCTTTGACGACTGGATTGACCGCTTGCATGGGTTCATGCATCTTATACAACTTCCTATTCGGCTGCTCCGTAGCGACCAACCAACTAGCGCTTACTTACATCCCATCATTCCCTACCAGCCGACTCCCTTCACGGCCCCTCTCACATTCTTTACCGCAAACCTTACCGACCAGTCGCCAACCATCCGACACGTTGAAGAACCCAAACCCCTACGAGAAAACAGTACCGACCTCACCTACGACTCAGTACCCAGGAGCGCTAAAGCCCAAGCAGACGACAACCGCCTAGACACCATTAAGGTTTGGTTGGACACCCTTAAGCGCCCTGACCATCTTAGCGACGACGAATACGCCGCCTTCATACGATACGCCACCAACTTCTTTGCAAGCGACAATCGACTTTGGCGACGCAACAAGGATGGTGCTCACAAATTAGTGGTACAGCCTAGCGACCGACTCAAGATCCTACGCGCTATGCATGACGACTTAGGCCACAGGGGACTTTATGCTACACGGGCTATCCTGCTAGAACGCTTCTGGTGGCCCCACGTCAGAGCTGACATCGCTTGGTACATCAAGACTTGTCATTTGTGCCAGATTCAACAGACGCGCCAACTACTCATTCCACCGATGGTCGCTATGCCAGCGCCTCTCTTCAACAAGATTTATATCGACACCATGCACATGCCCAAATCAGGTCGCTACAAGTATATCATACAAGGTCGCTGCTCGCTTGTACACTGGCCAGAGTTCAGGATGCTACAAAAGGAAAACACCGACGCCATAGCTAAGTGGTTATTTGAAGACGTTATTTGTCGCTGGGGTGCGCTAAGGGAGATAGTTACCAACAATGGTGCCTCCATCATAAAGGCATTAACTTACCTTGCCAAGAAGTACAATATACACATTCGCATCTCCGGTTACAACAAACGCGCTAATGGCCTGGTGGAGCGACCTCACTTTGACGTACGCCAAGCTCTCTTCAAGGCGGTAGATGGCGATGAGTCCAGATGGAGCGAAGCGACCTATTCAGTCTTTTGGTTGGAAAGGGTAACTATACGCAAACACATGGGGTGCTCACCTTATTATGCAGCTACCGGCACCCATCCCTTGCTCCCTGCCGACATTGTGGAGGCGACCTACCTTCAACCCACGCCGAACTCCATCTTGTCCACTACCAACCTGATCGCCAGAAGAGCTATCGACCTTCAACGACGCAGTGAAGACTTGGCGCGCTTACACGAAACTGTCTTTAGCGCCCGGCGCCAAGCTGCCCTCAGGTTTGAAACCGATCATAGCGCCACCATCAAGGACTACAACTTCAGTCGTGGGTCGCTAGTACTCATGAGGAACTCCAAGATTGAGACCACCCACAACAAGAAGATGCGCCCACGCTACTTAGGACCATTGGTAGTTATCGCTCGCAACCGTGGAGGAGCTTACGTGCTTTGTGAATTAGATGGGTCGGTACTGCACAGACCGGTTGCCGCCTTCCGCCTCCTTCCCTACTTAGCGCGCGAACAAATACCCTTACCGCTGGAGGCGCTAGACATTGATACTACCAAACTCAGGGAACTTGAAGACACCGACCTTTTAGATGATGACGACTTACCGCAGCCAGAAGAAGATGACTTGTAGTCGCTAACACCCTCGCTAAGCCTTTCTTACTTACCATTTTTCTTTATCTTTCTCAAGATTTTATTACAAAACAGACTTTCTTTACATACCACAAGACGCAGCGCTAGCGCCCTATAGGTGCCTGGCGCCTTGCGCAACTCTTACACAAGGGTTTTCCGCCATGATGATCTACTGAGCGTTCCCTTAATAACACAAGTCGCTAAAACACTACTTTTGCTAAGTCTTTTCTTTCACAAGTCCTTTCAGTCCAAGTTCCCTTACTATACACACAGACTTTCTTGCTACCAAGTTCTTACTTCACACAATATTGCAAGTCCCCAAAAAAAAAGACTATATTACAATTTTTCTTTTGCTACTGAGTCCGGCTACGTACAACGATACTAAAAAGTCAAAATATTTACAGGCGCTAGAGACTAGGCCTGGTCACGGTTGGTGGGGAAGGAGAAGGGCGGGAGCGGGAAGAGGTCCTCAGCTTGGACATTGTTCCTCTCCTGCCAAGCCAGCGCCTCCTCACAATCCTGCTAGTAGCACCTCAAGATGGCGACACTGCGCCCCAGCATTCTCCTCCGCATCCTCAGCCCTGCCATCTCGTTGTCGACAGCCCGCATCTCTCGCGCCATCACCGACTCCATACCAGCGGCACGTTCCATGAACCTCGCCAGCTCCTCTGGTGACCTCATACCAGTAACGGGGTAAAGGAGTTCTTCACCCAACCAATCGAAGTCGCCACCGGTTACCCGCGAAGCCGGAAGTGGTGTCCAGCGCAAATCCATCCTGGCGACTGGGGAGGGACGTATGGTTTGTTCAAAGTCTTTGTCGCCAGAAGACATGTTGCGAGCGGCCGCCAACTGAGAACAATAGTCGGTTAGCAACACCCAACGCCTGGAGAGGAGTCTTACCTCCTCCTCTCCTGCCTGCTCCTCCTCCTCTCCCTCCAAGTCGCCAACGTGGGGAGGCTGGGTCTCCGCCAGCCTAACAGCGATCTCTGCCAAGTCGCCAGTGACGGAAGGAGAAGGCGACCGGCTAACCAAATCGATCAGGCGCTAACCTCGTAAGCAGTTAACAATCACTTACCGGATGCCGCTAGGCCCCGCCACAGGGGAAGACCTCGCCCCGACAAGCGACTCAAGGACAACCTCTGCTAAAAAGGTAGTCGCTAACCAAGTAAAGAAGAAGACAGAAAACATACTTCTTGACTGACCAAGGCGACGCTTGGCCCCTCTGGCAGGACTCAGAGGGGAACCCGCCCTCTTGCCAACCGACCGCCTGCCTACCAACTCTACCGACCCCTCTTGCGCTACGGCCTTCCCCTTCCCTTTGGACGTCCTGCCCCTCAGTGGGGGCCAGCGAGCGGTCGGCTGCGAAGTTCCTTCCCAAGGGGTCGGCAGAGGCACACCGCCTTGGCGAGTTGGCAGCGCCAGACTCTCCTCCGTAATGCTGGCGACACCGCCAGCCTCCACCAACGCTTGCTCCCTCACCACGAACTCTCTCGCCCGCCTAACCCGTACCGACCGTTCGAAAGTGCGCTTGACTATCGGGTCTTCCTTGCCGCGCTCCCGAGACTTGAGGCCACCGTAGGTACAAGCCCGCTTGAGGGCATCGCAGCGGTAGCACGGTAAGATGCCAGTTGGGAACCAGCAGGCCTCGGGGTCGTTATCGGCCCAGCACTTGTCACACTGAATCAAATCAGGTCAGAACCGTCGCTAAAGGAACAAGAATCACTTACCATGCCCTTGGAATTTTTGTAGGCCTGGCGCTGGCCAGGCGCCACGGTCTTCTTACCCTTCGCGCCCTCCATCACTACACCCTCCTCCATCCCCGTGTCCAGCACAACCTCCGAGCGCCTGGCCGCCAGCAAATCTCTTAACTCCGCATTAGTAAATGACGTTTGAGTAGGCGCCTGCGAAAGACAATCAGTCGCTAAGAACTAGGTACTAAAAAGAAGGCACTTACCTCGTACAGAGGTGCTACCCTTGCCGACTTGCGGGACTAGAAGAACTACGGTTAGCGACTAACGGCAAAGCAACTAAGAAAATACACGTACCTTGCGCGGAGAAGAGCTTGTGGAGCCCATCGAAGGAGCCACTGGCGCTGGGCTCTTGTCGCCAGTGGCTACACGTCCTACCTGGCGAGCACGACGTGGTGCCTGACCCACCGTAGCGCGGGTGGCCTCAGCCGGCTGGCTGGGACCCACGGAAGAAGGCGCCAGCCGCAAGGTCGAGGCCACCGGGGCGCTAGCGACAGGATGAACAGAAGGGGCCCCCCCCAGGA
>QLOM01005517.1:0-23342 GCA_003313785.1 Termitomyces sp. MG148
CATTGCATGAAAATCCAAAGATCCTATTTGAATGAATATAACGAGAAAAACCCACCAAGCTCTTCCAGCTCCACTGCGTGTGGGTTCAGTCATCAGAAAACAAGTCTTCCTGTACCAGGTGAGAAAAAAGGGTCGACATAAAGGCAGATTTCAAGGGTAGGGAGCTTTTTCAAAGGCCTCTGTGCAACAACATCATCACCAGCCATTTGTGGCACAGTGCCAAAGTTTGGCAGATGCTGTACCAAGGACAGTAGGGTCTGCAGGTCTCACATTAGCCATGTCATTACACACTCTCACACCAGTTGTCCTGGCACAGGTGAGCACACAGCCACTCTCTCACCACACCTTGTCTGATAGCTTCCATGCAGAGTCATGTCCTAAAATTTATTTTATATTCATTTTAGCATTTGTTTTCTTTCACTCTGCACAGTAAGAAATAACGAGTGACACTCATCTCTCACCCCAGATTAATTGGACTTGTGTTCATTTGAAGGCTGTAGCTAATACAACTCCTATTTGTTGCTTTTCCACCAGGCTTAAGCATTGATGCTCTCTATGTCTCAGCTGGCCACTTCAGAAGCTCTTTTGGATGCCATGGCCTCCTATCTAGAAACACAGGTGCAACTCACTCAAGCCTCCCTCACTCAACACACCGCTAAACTCACCCACCTCTGCCAAACCACTGAAACAATTTCCAACTCTCTCTGCACACTCCTCAAACACCTCACTCTGGTAGCAGCTGACCCTCTGCCACCTATGCCACCAGCGCAACACCCTCATGCCTCATGGTCCCCTTTCTTGGCATGGGAGTGCTTTAACATCCTGCACCTGGTGATTTCTGATACATACAATGGTGATTGTGCATCCAGAGAACAATTTCTGCAATCCTGCATCACCTATATTCAGTTCTGCAGCAACAACTTTGTCTCTGACAAGTTGAAAATCACGTGGGTTCTGTCCTATATGAAGTTGGGATGGGTGACCACCTACATAATGAGGGCTTTCCAATGCCCCAGTGGCATTGGAAGCTTTGTGGACTGGGCTGAGTTTGAACAGGAGTTCTAGGACAAATTCTTTCTCTGAAACCTGGCCAAGACCGCTGCACTGGTCCTGTGAGACAGGAACCAGTATGGCCAGGGGAAGCAATCCCTGGACAAATACATCAACTTATTCCACATGCTAGTAGAGCAGGCTGAGTACCCCAACAGCCTGCAGCTTTGCCTTACATTCCAGGAAGGGCTCCATCCAATCCTAATGGAGCACATTGACAACCTCATAGAGGGATGCCTAGCAGACAACCAGGTTTTATTCTGGTACCAAGTAGCTCAGGAGCAGTGGCAGCTCATGGAGCTCAAGTGAGACCTATGCAAGGCTGCAGCCCCCATGTTGTTCTTGTGCCTACCCATCATGCCCTGGACTGTCTCTGCCAGCACCAGCTCTACCTCAAGCTGGAGAAGTGTGAGTTTAAGCAGACCTGCATCAAGTACCTTGGACTCATCATCTCCCATGGCATGGCAGAGATAGACCTAGTGAAGGTGGCCAGCATCATAGAGTGGCTGGGCCCTGAAGCAAGAAGTGCAGGCCTTCCTGGGGTTTACCAACTTCTATTGGCAATTCATCCAGGACTTCTTCCATCATGCTTGCTCCCTCTTTGACCTCACCAGAAAAGATGTTGCTTGGGTTTGGGGAAACACAGAGCAGCAGGCCTTTGATGCCCTGAAGCTCAAAGCCCATAACAAACAATTCTTCTGTGTCAAGGCAGACAGCTCTGACTTTGCTACTAGTATCTCAGCTGGAGGATGGTAAGTGGCACCCCATCATCTTCTACTCCAAACACTTCAATGCTGTGGAGCAAAACTATGAGATTCATGACAAGGAGATGCTTGCAATCATTTGGTTGCTGTAGGAGTGGCGCCACCTCCTAGAGGGGGCCCAGCACAAGTTCAAAGTCTGGACAGACCACAAGACCTTGGAATACTTGCAGATAGCCAAGAAGCTCAACTGTCAACAGGCTTGGTGGTCCCTGTACCTCACCAACTTCAACTTTATGCTGCACTACAAGCCCAGTCAGAGCATGAGGAAGCCCAATGCCCTCTTCCAATGTGCTGATCATGGCTTCAGCACAGAGGACAACAACAACATCACTCTCCTGCACTTGGAGTTATTCACTATTTATGTGCTAGAAGAGGTAGCGGTTCAAGGAGACAAGGTCAACATACTCTGGGACATTGGCAAAAGCTGTGCTAGCGCTGTGCTCAGGACACCCCTCTGGTGCAAAGTCCATATGCACCAACAAGTAGAGCTTACAGGATGGACTCCTCACTTTTCAGGGACACATATACATGCTAAACAACTTAGAGCTTTGGAGTTGTATTGTCAAGCAGCACCAGAATTCCTGCATTGCCAGACACTCCAGTCAATGGAAAATGCTGGAGCTGGTCTCCCAGAACTACTGATGGCCGCAGATGTTATGCTACATGGGGGCCTACACCAGCACCTGCAATCTCTGCCTCCAGATAAAGACTCACCAATGCCCCATCTCCAGAGGTTGCGGCTAAGTCACACAACTGGCAAAGGGAAATCCAAAGTTTATTAGAAACAGTATAGTATGACAGAAAATACAACTAGTCATCTGGCAGAGGAAAATCCAAAGAGAACAAGTCTAAGGATTCCTCTGCCATAGCGCAGCACATCAGCGTGAGTGGCGGAAGCATGGAAACAACTATGCAGTACTTCTCAGAAGGCACAAGAGCATCCTGGAGATCCCTAGAAATCTCTGGGGAACTCTGGGGTTCTGAAAAAGGAAGTTTTAAAAATAGAAGTCCCCTGACATCACCCCTCCTCCTAGGGTGTGGCATCTTGATGCACCAGATAGAACAGATTGTAAACAGTGCGGTCCATTGGAGAAATGGGGTAGAGGCCACGAATGACTTGGGGTGCAGGTGCATGAACATTTTTGGCAGGCTCCCAGGAGTTGTCTTTGATACTGTAGCCTTTTCACTTGACCTTGTACTGTAGTTTATGCTGGAATATACAGCTGTCCAGGATCTTCTTCACTTTGTACTCTGTTTTGTTGTTGGAAGGCATGGGAGCATCCTGGAGATCCCTGGAAATCTCCAGAGAACTCCAAGGTTCCAAAAAAGGAAGTTCCAGAAATGGAAGTCCCCTGACATCACCTCCCCTCTAAAGTGCAGCGTCTCAACGTACCAGGTAGAACAACTTGTGAATAGCATGGTCGGTTGGGGAGATGGGATAGAGGCCACAGATGACTCGGGGTGCTGCAGAGTGGTTGCAGTGGAAGTCCTGGACAAGGGCAAACACATGAATGTTTTTGGCGGGTTCCCAGGAGTTGTTCTTGATACTATAGCCCTTCCACTTGACCTTGTACTGTAGTTTACACTGAAATGGGTGGCTGTCCAGGATCTTCTCTACTTTATACTCCGCTCCATTGTTAGCAAAGATGGAGGTAGCAGAGGAGGTGTTTGTCAGCCAGGGATGGGATTATCCAGGGCAGGCAAGAGCTTGACCATATTGAAGACCAGGTGCAGTTGATGCATATCAACAGGCAATTGGAGCTGGTAGGCAAGGAGTCCTACCTGATGCTTGACTACATACAGTCCCAGTTGCTGGTGTGAGGGCTTCTGCAAGGGTTGAGTGGTTGCAATGTCGGAGGCATCTAGGTAGAAGTGATCTCTGGGCTTGTACTGGAGTGCTGGAGTCTGTCCTCAATCATAGTACCGAGCCATGTTGTCCTTTGCCTTGGTCAGCACAGCCTTAGCCTCCTCCTGTGCCTTCTGCATGCAATTAACAAAGTCATTGACCAACTCATTCTCCAATTGGTGTACACATAGTTCAAAGCTTATCTGGGGGTGTTGGCCAGTGTTGAAGAAGAACAGAGAGACCTGTGTGGATGCATGGATGTGGTTGTTGTACTAGAATTCCATCTTGGGAAGGAGCTCATCCCAGTTGTCCTGTTGCTTATTGCAAAATAGCTGGAGGTACTACTCTAGTTCCTGGTTGATGTGCTTGGTCTGCTTGTCAGATTGTTGGTAGTAGGCGATGGACATGTGGAGCTTAACATGCAGGAGGCAGTAGAGCTCTTGGGTGAAGTCTGCTACAAACTGCGGGCCCTGGTCAGAGACGTAGGTGTTGGAGAGGCCATGGAGTTTTTAGATGTTCTTCTAATACAGGTTGGCAGCGCTCATTGCGGAGCAGGTTGTATGCATTGGAATGAAGTGTGCCTGCTTACTGTAGAGGTCCACAACAACCATGATGGCATCATATCCATGCACGTCTTGGAAGTTTTATGATGAAGTCAATGGAGGCCACACTCCAACGTGCGGTGGATGTGGAAAGGGAGTGCAGTTGACTGGTAGAAGAGTGCCAGTGGGGCTTTGTCTGGAGGCAGAGGTCACAGGTGCTGGTGTAGGTTCCTATGTAGTGCAACATCTGCAGCCACCAATAGCTCTGGGAGACCAGCTCCAGTGTCTTCCAATGTTCAGGATGTCCGGCAATGTGGGAGTCATAGTGCTATTTGACAATGTACCTTCAAAGTTTGGCATGTAGATACATCCCTAGAAAATAAGGAGTCTGTCCTATAGGCCTTATTTGTCAGTGCATATGGATTTTGCACTGGAGGGGCATCCCGAGCATAGTGCCAACGTGGCCTTTGTGACCAAGTCCTCCTGCATTCCCTCTCGGTTACCTTGGCAGATGTCTCAGAGTATGTTAAGCTCCTGCTCTTTGAGTGTGAGCAGGTAAACCTTGCAGTTGACCAGCTTCAAATCCAGCAAGATTTCAATGGCATGGTTCCACTGCTTGCATTCTGGGAGTCAAACAAGGCCTTGGAGAAAACGTCCTCAAAATTGTGCAGGTAGTTGGGGACTGCATCTTGGAAGGCCCTTGGAGGGGCATTTGCTGTGAAAGCTTGGGCCAGCTGCTGGAAGGTAGTCTTGCTGGCCCAGATCTCCTCTATGACTAGCAGGGGTTGTAGTGTGGTAGCATAGATGCAGTCTCCTACCTTGATGGCTTCATTCAGAAGCTCCAGGTCCAGTGTGGGTAGGAATTCCCCCTTGTATCCTTCTTTCTGGCCAGGGTCCCCTCTACTGTGTCTGTTGTCCTTGTAGAGGGACTTTCTATGAGGGAATGCTAGAAGCAGAGGATTCAGCAGGTTGAGATCCATGAACAGAAGATATCCCACCCACCATGCCCAGATAGCTGTGCATTTCTGCATTGTAGTGCACTACTCCTTCCTTCTTCACTTTATCCATGCAGGTGGCGCAACACCGGAGGCACCAACTCATGCTAATTTCTCCTAAGGCCCAGTTGATCTTCAGGTTGTGCTCCTAGAGCCAGGAAAACCCCAAGATCATCTCCTGCTTGCCAATGCTTGTGATCAAGAAGATAGTTCACTTCACATGGAACTTGTAGCGCAGAACAAGGTCTACCACAGACTTGATGGATCCTACTTTGTTACTAGTGCTGTTAATGTTGTACACCAGGATGGGGAACAAGAGGGGCCAAGTAGTGAGTTGGTGCCACTCCACATAGCTAGCATCCATAAAGAATCCAGTCACTCTGAAGTCCAGAAGGGCAACTCAGCTCCAGGTCTGCTGCATATTGGTGGTTTTGATTTCCATGTTCATCTAGAGCAAGTTTGGCAATAAAGTGGATGCTATGATGTAGCAGTGGAGAAGATAGCACTCCCAGGCAGGAGTGCATACCCAGGGGGGAGTCGGAGAGGGCTGAGAAGAGTTGTTGGGTAAGTCAGGGGTGATGTTCATAGTTGGGGGTACTGAGTCATTGACAGAAGTTGTATTGATCTTTTCTACTGCTAAACATGCAAACTTGTTAGCACTAGGCAACAGGGGTGTACTTTTCACCTGTCACATCCTTAAAAACCCTCCTGCTGCTCCTCCAACTCTCCAGTAACAAGTAGTGTCTTGTGCGCATTCTCTAGGGCAAGCACATCTGAAGAAGGAATTTTGGCCACGTTGTGGGCTGTCAGGAGTTGCAGAAGCAGCTTCTCCTGCTCCTCTGGGAATAAATATTGGACCTCTAGGCTCTGGGGGCAATGACAGGCAAAGTGGCCCTGTGCACTGCAGCGTCAGCATGAGAACAGAAGGAGTGCACGCTGCCAAGAGGTGTCTATGTCCATTGGGGTGCCCAGGGGTAGCACTGGGAGTGCCAGAGGCACTGCTGACAATGTTGTTGAAGTAAGAGTGGTTGGTTGGTAGGGGAGCATGATGGGTAGGTATAAGGACAAAGCAGGGGCTGTGGCCTTGTAGAGGTCTTGTTTGAGCTCCATGAGCTGCCACTGCTCCCAAGCTACCTGGTACCACGACAGGACCTGATTGTCTGCTGAGTGTCCCTCTGCAAAGTTATTGATGTGCTCCATCAGGACCAGATGAAGCCCTTTCCGGAAGGTGAAGCAGAGTTGCAGGCCATCAGAGTACTCAGCCTGCTCTACTAGCATGCGGAACAAGTCAATGTACTTGTCCAGGAATTGCTTCCCTTAGCTGTACTGATCCTTGTCTTGCAGAACCAGCATAGTGGCTTTGGCCAGGTTCTGGGGAAAGAACTTGTCCCAGAACTCCTGTTTGAACTTGGTACAGTCTGCAAAGCTTCCAGAGCATTGGAAGACCCTCATCACATAGGTGGCTGCCTGTTCTGACTTCATATAGGACAGAACTCACGCAATCTTCAGCTCATTGAAAATGAAGTTGTTGCTGCAGAGTTGGATGTAGGTGATACAGGAATGTAAGAAACATTCTCTGGATGCATGGTCACTATTATACATGTTGGGAATTGCCAGGCATGGGATATTGGAGCGCTTCTATGCCAGAAGAGGGGATCACATGATGCAAGGGCATTGCACTGGTGGAGTAGGCAGCAGGGGGTTGGCTGCTGCCAGAGCAAGGCATTTGAGGAGCATGTGGAGAGAGTCAGAAATGGTTTTGGTAGCTTAGCAGAGGTGAGTGAGTTTGGCAGTGTATTGTGTTAAAGAGGCTTGAGTAAGTTGCAACTGTGTTTCTAGATGAAGCAGGGTCTAGGCTTCCTTGCTAAAGGCTGTGGCATCCAAGAGAGCTTCTCAAGCAGCCGGCTGAAACATAGAGAGTGTCAGAGCTTAAGCCTAGTAGAAAAGCAACAAATAGGAGCCGGATGAATTTTGGTGGCTATAAGGGACTTCCAGACCAGGGTTAAAAGACTTGTTCTGCTGTAAGGGCAACCTCCAGAGGTTGCAACTAAGTCACACAACTGGCAGAGGGAAATCTGAAGTTTATTAGACAGTATAGTACAACAGACAAGATAACTAATCACTTGGCAGAGGGAAATCTGAAAAGAACAAGTCTAAGGATCCCTCTGCCATGGTGCAGTGCATTAGCATGGGTGGCAGGGGCATGAAAACAACTGTGCAGTACTTTTCAGAGGGCATGGGAGCATCCCAGAGATCCCTAGAGATCCTCAGAGAACTCTGGGGTTCTAAAAAAGGAAGTTCCAAAAACAGAAGTCCCCTGACATGGAGTTTCTCTGTGGGTTCCCAGAGGTGCAGAGCACACATATTGCTACTCCAAGGGTACAACCCCTTGCAACTGAGCTCCATTCAACCCCACAGTAACCATGGCCAATGCAGCACAGTACAGTAGACAGTTTTGCCATGGGCTGGGATTGAACTCTCAGCCATATCTGTTCAGTTAATGTAATCATGCTCTGAGTGTGTCCAACAGAACCGTACAGCCAAAAGGCAGAACAACTAAACAGATATTTATCCAGCTATGACACACTATATGTGTAGCATATGGAGATGCTGTAAGCCAGGCTTACACATTAGCATGAAAGATTAGAAGTAGCTAAAAGTCTGGTTAAATCATGCAAAATACTATGGCATTGTAGCTATAGATTGTGCCAAGGCATATGTAATTTAGATCAAAACTGATGGAGTAATGGCTATTTTAAGATATTCACTCATTGGGACAGTTTTTTGAGCATCTCTAACTTTGCAGGTTTATCTCTATTTTAGTCAGAAATAAATAGTAAGCTGCATGTAGAAATATAAACAAAGTCATGTGACTATGTTTTATATATCTGGGAGTGGTTCAAGTTGGCTGAACCACATCTTGACCTTCAACCACTATTATGAAAGCAATTCCTCCTGTGCAATGCTCTACTGTTGTTTTTCTCCTTGCTCAAGGGTATTCCCTACATCAAATTGAGGCTCAAACTGGTCTAAGGTGGTCTACTATTGGGAGGATTGATAGAGAGTGGGAGGTGGACAAGGAAAACCATTCTGGAGGTTGTCCTGCTAAGCTTACTCCACATGATAAACAGGCTATTGTTCAATAAATCTCAACTGGGAGACTTGATACAGCTGTCCAGACCACTGATTTTATCAACAACATTATTTCAAACTCTATCTGCCATCAGACTGTCAAGAATGTGCTGAAGGAGGAGGAATATCAGTCTGCTACAAAGAGGAAAGTTCCTATGCTTAAAGCTAAACATCAGCAACTACAATTTAAATGGGCTCAAGAGCATCAGAACTGGACTGTAGAGGATTGAAAAAGGGTGTTATGGACAGATGAGACAAAGATTAACAGGATTGGATCAGATGGGAAGCAATATGTGTGGAAGCTACAAGGAGAAGGCATTTTAGACCAAACAACTATACCTACTGTGAAGCATGGAAGAGGGAATAATCTCATGATATGGGGCTGTATGGGTTGAAATCAACTGTTCAACTTCACTATTGATTGCAGAATATCCAAAATGGTTATGATTACAGGTAACAAGGACTGGAGAAAGAATAAAACCTATTTCTTGCCCTACTTCTTGTATGTATATCAGTAATAAAAAAAGGTTTTTACTTCCATCCAATCTCCTCAATCACACCCCAATTACTCAATCTGTCCCCTTCTTCTCACTGCTCAACTCTAGTGCTACTTCCTGCTCAAGTCTGACATTGTAAGCCCAACTGACTTACACCCACCCCCCTTTTAAAATAAACACTTCTTCAGCATCCTCCTCCTACTTCTTTCTCACTTGTCTAATGCTACAGTGTTGTCAAGTTCCCTTTCACTTTTCCATTCATTGTAATTGGGGCTGAAACCCTTTCACTGGATGAAATATTGCATTTCTCTACTCCTCTTGCACTCATCCACAATAAAACATTCTTCTTGACTATCCTCTGTTACAATTGGGCTTGGAAATTCTTACATCCTTGATGGAAAAAGCTCATTATTGTTTGACACATGTAGTGACAACAAACTTGCATGAAAATGGTTGCATATATTCATGCTTTGCAGCAAGTCCAAAACATATTCCAAAGACTCTGAGAAGGCCTCAACCACTGTATATGGACCATTGACAGCATAACCTTGTCACCAAACATGTAAGTAATTTCTGGAGCATGATGCATATTTGCATGGTGAGCCTGTGCCATCTTTGCTGCAATCAAGTTGTCTTTTGCATCCTCAAAATTAGCCTCAATCTCCTGCAAAATTTGCAAGGCCAAGTCCTCTGCTGGCTTATGTGGTGGTGGATAAAGTGGCAGTATAACATGGGAGAAAAACTTGACTTTAATTGAAATGGAGAGTATCCAGTTGACTTGTTAATTGTATTCATGATACCAAAACATATACAGGGTAAGGCAGCCACCTAGCCTTTTTGTAAGTAATCCACATGGTAGCAAATACATTGAATAATTGTTTTATTTTACCATTCCAAACAACTGTCAGTCTGAAGGTAAAATGCAGTTGACATCTTGTGTTTTATCATTTGAATATTCAAAACATTTATGATTACAGGTAATAAGGACCAGACAAAGAATAAAACCTATTCTTTGCCCCACTCTGAAGGTTCTTATTTCTGTCCAAGCTTCCTGACCACATTCCAATTACTCAATCCTTTCTCTTCCTCTCACTGCTCAACTTCAGCACTGCTTCCTGTTTTAATCTGCATGTTGTAAGCCCAACTGGCTCACATATCTATTGTAAATAAACTGTCTATGAACAGGCATGATATTCTTGGACTTGTACACAACCACCACAGGTTAGGATGGCACAAGGCAAAAACCAAGTCATGCATGGTCATATTGAAGTCTGGAGGTCAATTGATTTGTGTTTAAATAGAAAATTTCTGGCTTCAGACTGAATCTTGATGCTGAAAATGCAACAGACAACTTGTCAGAGATGCATCCCCAATATTGTATTTCAATGAGTCATCCTCACAAACATTTATATTGATGTGGAAACAGACAGTAAATTAAATGTTGATATATATAATCTGAAAGGTGTGGTGTATTATAGGAATCACTACTTTACCAGTCAATATGTGTCAAAAACAGGCAATGTGTGGTTTTACAACAGTTCTGAAACAGGTTACCGTATGATCAAAGAAGACAAGGGTGTACAAGATACTGATATGTATGTTGGTATGCCAGTTCAAAGCAGCAACAATAGCTGTGTATATATGAATCAATGGTTTAGAAGTGGCATAGTTGTACTTCAGCAGACCTTGAGCATGCTGTGCACTGCAATGGCTCATCATCAACCGTGTAAATCATGTGGGGGTTCACACCTTAAACATGAATGCTCTGAAACTAGCAAGGTTTGAAGTGATTAAGGACAACAAGCCAAAATACCGTAGGTTCAATTATTATTGGCATGACAATGACTTACGTACTACCACAACCAACTGGTCAGAGACCACTAAACTTCTACCTCTACCTCTGTAGGCAGAGATCAACAACCTGAGATTTCTCGATCCAATACAGCGAATTACTGTTCAGATTGTCACCCCGATCAAAGTCGACCACCTTGAACAACTACTCATCACACATCCAAACCACAATTTTGTAAACTCTGTTATCTGCAGTGTTCACGAAGGCTTCTAGCTATATGCAGACACACATCCAGACACTTACCCATCAATTTATGATATATCATCTAGCATGCCAGAAAACCCTGCTGAGGCAGACTTTCTGCGCATGCAACGTGACATTGAAATAGCAAAAGATTGCTTTCACCCCCTTTTTAATTTCAGTAACATAAATGATAAGCATACCTTTACCATAATCAATGAGCTGGGGTGTTCCGGTCGGGTTTGAGCCATAGAGGACCTATTGAGGACCTATTGGTTGCGACTTGATCATAATATAGGGTTCAAGGTAGAGAGCCGGCGTTGTGACTGGAGGTTAGCTCTCAGGCGGTGAATTCTTATTTGGTTCATAGTCAAATCCAAGTTTTCGCCAGGCGACCGCATTACAACATTGTCACGTTTTACATATACGAAGGAAAATACGAGGTCTGATAAAAGGCCTGGCAGGGTTGGAATGGGTGAGAGCTCACCACAGTGTAAAGACCCGCATCAACGCATATGCTCGATTCTTAATACGACTTGTCGAACGACAGGTAAGCGATACATTGATCACCGACCGCTAGCAAGTTCAGCCAGGTCGAGTACCGTAATCGGGCCTACAAAGTATCAGTGGTCTCCACGAACAGAGGGCAATGTGTGTTGGGCGAGGATCGGTTAGCAGAACTGCGCGCCTCGTGTAGCCTGTTTCTTGATTCCTTCAAAACATTGAGCCTCCGTGGACCGGAACGTAGTGATCGAATGTCGTTTCTATGTTAAGTACAACATGGGCTGGAGCCTGCAAGTGCATAAGGAACCAACAAAGGAGCATACCCACAAAGGGTAAAAGAAGATGAGAATTTCACTCGGAGTCGCAGCCCAAGCTTTCTAACAACACAAGTAGCCCGACCAAATGGAATATAGTAGCAATATCCTTTGTCTGCAGGAAGGATCAGAGGTTCTTCATCTAAACGGTATATTTCACCAGTGCCTTCGAGGCTGTAAAGCAGATTATCTAATCGTTGGGCCGACGCTTGTTCGATATGTTCCACCAATTCGCATGCATTCTGGAAGGATTGACATGAGACGGCAATTAGGAACGGGAAAACAAGAGGGGCACTGCACCGCCAGCAATGAAAATATGGAAGAGTACTAGGAGCAAGACTTCTCCAGCCAGGTAAAGATCTTTATATGGAAAACAGTACACGATGCAAACGAAGTAGGATCCTATTGGGACCGACCAACAATGACACAAGAGCTATGGGAACGTGCGACATGCAAGCACGACAACGTAGATTCAATGGAACATATATTCCATATCTTGGCATCGTGCGTTTGCCCTGGCCAGGAATGGACTAAGGATCTGCGGAAAGAGAAAAATAGGAGTCCATTTACCAAAGCCCAATATGGGTGACAGATGTTGAGCCCGAAGGTTCAAAAAGGAAAGCCGCCAGAAAGCCTTTCCCGGTTCCACAAGATAATACTGGGTATTGAGATGCGAAAAGGTGATCAAGATGGATGACGCCCTACAATCTACGGAGGAGATATCAAACAGATAAACGAAGGTGATCAGAAAAAGGGCTAACCTGGACAATAAACTGTCCAACACGAAGTTGGAAAAGAAGGCTGGCTTTGCTAGTGAAAGCAACATGGTAACTTTAAGGGGGTACTACCACACTCTCACAATGAGGAAACGAACGGGGTTTTAGTGGATAGCGGACAGGGAAGACTTGGATTGGATCCCGGGCCCGGAGCCCCACAAATCGCGCGTGAAGCCATTCCCGTTTCTTTTTGCTTCGTCTGCGCCCCCGATCGTCATAAAACCAACCACGGCGCGTGGGGGCCGCTAAGCTGCTGAAGACGACACCGCGATCCGATATATGCGTGGGTCTTGGGTGGGTCATCAATGCATCACAGGTCACATCCCCGGTCATGGAGCTTCAAGTTAAAGTCACACTTTGTCACGCAGCAAAATACATCCCCCCTAGTCCGGGCTCACCCCAACGGGTGGAGGAGGGGATGACTATGGCGTGATGAGCTCCCCACTGAAACGCCAACTCAATGTGTCTGAGTTTAAACCGGGTACCCCAGGTCACATTTTGCCAAGAATTCCAATTTTCATGATCACTGTTGTGTGGCTTGCACTCGCAACAGCCCATACAAGCAGACTCATGATGTGGCATTTCAGCGGGTTATTGCTCCTCAGAGACCTTACGAGAGGAACTGGGCCTAGGTGAGCTAGACGAAGCCTACAAGGCGCTGTGGACAAAGGTTAAACGTTAAACGCTCATCAATAGAACTTCTCCTTGATCATCGATCAAGGTTCAATTACACAGGGTAAACAATTGTAGTCGCTATCGTAAGCTCGGCCTGAATTTGAGTCGGAAACCCAAAGCTAGAAGTCGCACTGACTCACATGTAATGTTTCATCCACTCATTATTCACACACACCGGTATCGGTATAAAGGACTAACAAGGGAACGTCCGATGCCTATTATCTTTCTTTCCCGTCATTACTGTGTTTGTACGATCTTCGATGACAATGTCATCCACTTTTCATACCCTAATTCCCCTCAATAACACGCTCGGAGCCATCTTCCTTGGCGGATTTGTCACTGGAATGTATTTTTTTCGCGTTTGGAAGCCTTATTTTCGGTATTCTGATTATATTTGTCTTCAAGTCTCTACGGGATAGCATGTGTACAATCATATACGTATTTTATAAACAATCAAAAAGACGGAAAATTGCTGAAGACAGTAGTAGGTTGAGCTTCACCACCTTTTGTTCCTTAAATTCGTCATTGTTTTGTTAGGTATCGCTCCTTTGGTACGAAAATTGCTCTTGTATAGTCTTCTCAGCTTCTAATTGGTGTATTAGGATACTGGACACCCTCCATTTGGTTCTTATAATTCATTCCCTGTACTTTTACATGATCGAAAACTTTGGAAATTATCTTGCTGCGGTTAAAATGACTTGGTAAGCCACTAATTTCAGTCTTTAGTAACCCCATGTTTCAAAACAACCCTGATGCCTCAGGAGTGTCCTTGTACGTACCATTGGCATATTTCTATAAAGCTGTCATAACCATTTGACTTGGCAGGCACAATTTTGTGTCGTGGTGAATTTTGTGCAAATATCAAAGATAGGAATGCTCAAAACTGAATCGACGCTTCGTAGGTCATCATCGATGCAATAGTTAGATGGTACGCTGGGACCACAACTCACTAGGAGCAAATGAATATGAGTTATCTATAGGGTTTTCGGGCGTCGTGTCTGGCTCCGTAAGTAAGCGCACCTTCATTGTCAAGGCCCCCTCCCCGATTGGTTTCCCGAAATAGTATCTCAAAAGAATAAGGTACTCGCCGCTTGTATTGTGAGTCCCAAGCCTTCATGCCTTTTCCAACGAACTGATCAAGAGAAGGCTTTATTATCTTCTCTTTCCTTTGGTATGGATGGCCACTTCACTCAAAACCTTGACTCCAACCAGTAATCGTGCCACTTCCAGCGTTTGGTTTTGGTGAGTAATACAAATCTTTCTCCGCTGTTCAAGACTAACTAACCCTCACTATCAAGCATTCGTTATATACGCGTATGTGCTGCCAGTGGCTAGCGACCTGTTTAATGCTCGTATATTATAGGTACATGACCGACCTCGCAATACCATATTTTTCAAAAATATCAGTGGGTCAACAAATTTAGATTCTGGATCTCGTCTTTTCCACATTCCAACAGTACTTGGTCTATTCATGGATCGGATCTAGCGTAGCAGCTGATACACTCATTGCAACCTTCCTGTGCATCAATCTATGGCAACGCCGTACTGGGTTCAAAAGGTAGACTTTTATAGACTCCCATTCGTGCTCAGTTGATCACGACCTCATCCTAAGGAGCGACTCGATTGTGAGGATACTCATGATGTACACCATAAACACAGGCGTGTTATGTCCTACTTTCAAGTTGCTATTAAAAATTGATAACGAATTTACAGCTCTCCTTACAAGGTATTTCATTATTGGGACCTTGAAACCACGAGCTCCACTTATGGCAGATGATTGGTCAGTCTTTGCTCTCTGGCCAGCCTCGTCTGCTTTGCCATCTGGCCCAACACTTTTGTCTCTGTAGCAATATTCTTCCCACTCGGCAACTGTAAGTATCAGTCCTACAATCTGCAGTGGACTACTTGATTATTTGTCTGGACTAGTGTTCATCAATAGCCTTCTCGCGTCGCTCAATAACAGGGAAGCACTTTCGGAGAAACTCAACGCTCTCCCTTCCATCCCTAGTCGGATCCTGTTTACAGGTCTATCCCACGGTAAAGCGGAATCCGACTTGCCTGCCATAAACATCAAACTGGCAGAAAGTGGGAGTAGTCTTGAACAATGACCCGAGACTCAGGGACGCAGACAAAGCACGTCCGACTATTCCTTAGAGCTCGTCATTACAAATTCACTATATCAGATGAATGGTGGACAACTTGTACGTATATTAGAGAATATGGAAATAATTGTATTCTGCGATTCCTACCGCTGATCTGAGCTTGAACTTCACATCGCCGATATGACCCAGTTGACATCGAGTTCCGGGATGGACTCTCATTCATGGTCCAATTCCAACCTGATCCATGTAAGTACCATTAGTTGTTGTTTGATCTTTTTGTTCTCGTCCTCTGATTTAGTCAACTGTAAGAGGGCCAGTGGAACCAGACCACAGCGGCCATTACAGCTTATAAAAGGCACATATCTGAATCAACTGTATGATTCAGACACCTGGCTCTATATATACAGTTCCATGACAAGGATATTTGAACTGCTGCAAGCTGCAGGCTTACACTCCCCCATTGTGTCAGCTTTTTGCAAGGCATGACAAGTGACTGGGTAGAACGTGATTTGACACACAAGGAGAGATACATGTGCACCTGAATCCAAGGGTTTGAATTGAGTGGTTCTCTGCAGACTTGACCCACCAGGAGTTTTTGCCACAACCTGGGGTTGAACACTTGACCCAGTTGATTTACCTTCCTCCCAGGTTGGGTCCAGGAGCACCACATGCTGCTTGATGGCGTGTCGGCGGTGCAGGCATCACTCTGGGAGGGTATGGAGCAAATGCTGTTTGATCTGCCGCCCAAGCTTGAACAGAGAGTGGCATGGCTAGAGTCATTGCTGGCAAAGCACCAGCAGAGGAATGCATTTCCTCCAGGGTCATGGCTGGAGGTGGTGATGTAAGGGGAATGCTTGACGTCTGCAGAACTCCTGCCACAGAGTTGGCAATGCAAGGGGCAAGCAAGAGTCAAGCGAGCACAGAGGCGGGCAGGAGTTGGAAAAGAGGCAAGCAAGGCTAACAGAGGGTCGGATGGTGCTAGATAAGCTTATGGTCAGTTCAGTGGATAAGCCAGAAGAACACTGCTATTGTTCAGCCTGGGAATATTCTATCCCACAGGCTGCCTATATATACTACATTGGTGGCTGTGCTATTACTAATACTGTTTACTAATTGGGCCCTGGTATGTAAGGGAGTATGACTAACAATAATCGATGCTGAGTAAGGTCTGGGCATATGACTCATCAAGGCTGACTACTACAAGATGGAAGGGGAAAGAGTGGGCCAAGCAGCTGGTCAGATCTGCTAGGAATAGGCGTATCCGTCGGACTAAGCTCAGAATAGGGTTGGACACGGTCCGGAGACCAGTCTCCTGACATCAGCCCCTCCTCTAGGTTTGTCGCCTTGACAAACAGTGTTTACCTTCCCCAGGTCGGGCAAGAGCGTCAAGCAGTGTTAGTGCCGCGTGGAAGTACCTCAGAAGTGCCCTGAGCATAATGCCCAAAGGCGTAGTTGATGAGCATGGAGGACGACAGAGCTGGAGTCAGAGTAGAAAGGGCCATAGGTAAGCCAGTAGGCAGTGAAGGTGCTACCAAGACTTGCATAGGAAATGGATCATCCCAATCAGCGGGTTCTTGGAAGTCCATGGTAGAGTCATGCATAGAGGCCGTAGGAGGAGGAGGCGGTGCAGACTGAGTAGAGGGTTTTGGGGTGGACGAGGCAGGTTCCTTAGAAGGGGCTGGCGCAGCATTGCCAGATTGCTGCTTCCACGGTGCATGCATATGCTCCTTAGCGATGTGCTTTCCAAAGACAACAAGGGCTTCACCAATCTGCTGGTCAGTGCCTCGGATAGTGACAAAACGTCGGCCTTCACCACCAGATGACCAACCGAGAAGGCAGCCAACCAAGAGCCGGACAGGTCATGGGCTTGTTTAAGGCCCCGCCCTTGATGTCCAACAATGTGCGCAACCAGAGAGTCGGGGAGCTCCAGAGCACATTTGTAACAAGGGACTTTACCATTGGTAGGAGGGAGATCCTGAGCAAGAGGGATGGCCAGGGGAGTATTAGAAGTAGAGCATGGGACCCGTCAGGGATTATGAGAGGGGGTTGTGGTAGGAGTTTTGGAGGACTCAGAGAGCTTAGGGCGGCCAGGAGGAGCAGAGCAATGGGCAACCGAAGCATTAATACGCTTGTCAGCGGTTCAGGCAGTGGCAACCACATGTCCACTCTCTAGAGTGGCTAGTCTGCGTTTGATGGCAGCAAGTGTCAGCTGCATCTGCTGCATCATAGAGAACCAGTCAGCGGTCCAGTGAAACGTCTTGGCAGGGTCCATTCTAGGAACAGGAGGCGTACCGGAGGCCAGGGCAGAAGAGCGAGCAGAGGGTGCCGCTGTAGGGGTGTGAGTTGTAGGGGTAGAGGGAGACCAAGAGTCAGAAGACATAGTAGGAAATAGAGTTGGATACTGTGGGCTAAGAGGGTGGACAGTGTCGGAAGCTGAACAACCTGTAAGGGCAACGCTTGACGTCTGCAGAACTCCTTCCACAGAGTCAGCAATGCAAGGGGCAAGCGAGAGTCGAGCAAGTGCAGAGGCAGGCAAGAGTCAGGCAAGAGGCAAGCAAGGCTAACAGAGAGTCAGACAGCGCTAGATAAGCTTACAATCGGTTCAGTGGATAGACCAGAAGAATACTGCTATTGTTCAGCCTGGGGATATTCTATCCCACAGGCTGCCTATATATACTACATTGGTGGCTGTGCTATTACTAATACTGTTTACTAATTAGGCCCCGGTATGTAAAGAAGTATGACTAACAATAATTGATGCTGAGTAAGGTCTGGGCATATGACTCATCAAGGCTGACTACTACAAGACAGAAGGGGAAAGGGTGGGCCAAGCGGCCGGTCGGATCTGCTAGGAATAGGTGTATCATTGGACTAAGCTTGGAATAGGGTTAGACATGGTCCAGAGACCGGTCCTCTGACAAATAGTTCCTTGTTGTAGATGTTGTAATTGAGTTTGGCAGGGATCATTGAGCAAGTATAGAAGGCAACAGGGCAGAGATTGTTTGTTCTAGGCTCCATCTGAGAGAGTATCCTGGCAATGGCGTAGTTGGAAGCATTGCATTCAAGCACAACAGGGAGGGCGGGGTCAAAGTGGCAGAGAATGGGGACAGTGGTAAAGGCCTTCTTGAGAAGTTCAAACACGCTCTGGCATTTGCTGTCCCAGTTCCAGGGGGAGTCCTTGTGTGTGAGTTGGTTGAGGGGTTTTGTGATACCAGAGTAGTTGTTGATGAACTGGCAGTAGAAGTTGGAAAAACCAAGGAAAAACTGTACCTTCTTAACATTCCGGAGCTGGGGCCAACTGATAATGGCCTTGACCTTGGTGGAGTCCATGCAAACACTATCCAGAGTGACAATGATGCTTGTTAGGGGACAGGTCCTTGGGTCAGCCTTGCTTAGTCTGTGTTGACGTTGGCACCCACATCTAGCCACCACCTGGACCGCTCCAGCCCTATCCTACTCCATCCCTGTCTTGGCATCGACACCTGGCAGGTCAGCTGGTCTTTGGACCCACTCTACTTGCTAGCAGGCCTTTATGCCATTGGCTGGTTTACTCATGCAGGCCTTTATGCCATTGGCTGGCTTACTCATGCAGGCTTTCATACCATTGGCTGGCTTACTCATGCTGACTGTTGCTTACTCATTAGTGCTTAGTACATACCGGCCCTATTAGTCAATATACCATAGTCATAGTGTATCCAATATAGTATATAAGTAGGACTGGTGGATGAAACATCCCCAGTCCTAGCAATAGCATTGCTTCTGGGTCTACACATTAGCATTACTGTGAGCTCCTCAGTGACAACCTTGCCTTCTGCTCTCACCCTCCTGCTCCACCCCTTGTTGGTGGCCTGCCTTCTTGCCTGTCAGTTGCTTGTCACTGTGCTCGCTTGACACTCGCCCCATTTGGTGGTTGGTTTGAGTGGTTGATGCATCTGCCTGGCTTTCCACGATAGAGCATCCCCTTACAATGCTGAGATACTCAACCTTGGTGGTGTGGAAGGAGCACTTCTCCAGTTTGACGTGGAGGGGGTGCTCCTGGAGATGCTCTAGAATACTGCGGACGTGACTCCAGTGCTCTTCCAGTGAGTTCAAGTAGATGAGAATGTTGTCCAGGTACACAATGACAAAGACGTTGTTCATATTGTGGAAGATGTTGTTCATGAAGTACTGGAAGGTGGCAGGGGAGTTGGTCATGCCAAAAGGCATTACAAGGTATTTGAAGAGGCCATAGCAGGTATGGAAGGTGGTTTTCCATTTGTGTCCCAGGGCTATGCACGTAGAAAACCTGCTCTATCAGGATCTGTGACTAGATAGATACTCAACAGACCAACACCCACCCATGGAATACCATGTGTAGTTAGATAGCAACCTTTAGAGTTCATGTAACCATTCAGATTGACTTCACTTTATATTGGGCATCAAGTCATGTGGAAACAAGAATAAAAGGAAAGTGGTTTGTTTGTGTGTAAACAATAAGTTGAGTCAGAATGAATATTCACTGGATGCAGGGAACAATATTCTTTTGCAAAACAACGTGAAAATAAAAAAAAAATAATCTAATTAATTTCAACATTTTATTTAAATGTTTTCATTAAAAACATAGAAAAAATATTGTAACTGAACTCAATGAGCTGTTACTTCTGGATGCAGTATGATAAGGTGTGATGGAGAGGCTTTTTTGAGCCAGTCCCCAAGTGCATGACTGTGCTCAATTTTACTGTAGCTGTGGATAATGGAAGTTCAGTTACAATATTTTTTTTCATGGTTTTGACACAAACATTGAAATAAAATTGTGAAATGTTTTTACTGTAGTTTTGCAAAAGTGTATTGTTTCCTGCATCCAGTGATTGTAATGAAAATTTAAGAGATCGGGTCGGTAAGGGAAAAGACCGATAAAATAGTTCTTCTGAGATCACCATCAGTGGCTGTGCATCGGGTCGAGGCTCATACCGCCACGATTGTTTCATCATTATTCACACACCCCGGTATAAAGGACTAACAAGGGAACGACCGATGCCTAGTATCTTTCTTTCCCGTCACTACTGTGTTTTGTACGATCTTCGATGACAATGTCATCCGCTTTTTATACCCCAATTCCCCTCAATAGCACGCTCGGAGCCATTCTCTTAGGTGGATTTGTAACTGGAATGTACTTCTCGAGTTTGGGAGGCTTACTGAGGCATGCAATATTCTGACTACATTTGTCCTCCAGTCTCTACGGGATGGCATGTGTACAATTTTGCACATATTTTATGAACAATCAAAAAGACAGAAAATTGCTGAAGACAGTAGTAGGTTGAGCTACTTCACCACCTTTTGTTCCTTAAGTTCGTCATTATTTTGTTAGGTATCGCTCCTTTGGTACGAAAATTGCTCTTGTATACTCTTCTCAGCTTCTAATTGATGTATTAGGATACTGGAGACCCTTCATCTGGCTCTTATAATTCATTGCCTGTACTTTTACATGATCGAAAACTTTGGAAACAACCTTGCTGCGGTTTCAACAGCTTGGTAAGCCACACTGGTTTCAGTTTCTAGTTACCCCATGATTTGAAACAAACCCGATGCCTCAGGAGTGTCCTTGTACGTACCATTGGCATATTTCTATAAAGCTGTCATGACCATTTGACCCGGCAGGCCCAGTTTTATGTCGCGGTGAATTTTGTGCAAATAGCATCGAGATAGGAATGCTGAAAACTGAATCGACGCTTCGTAGGTCATCATCGATGCAATAGTTAGATGGTACGCTGGGACCACAACTCACTCGGAGCAAATGAATATGATTTACCTATAGGGTTTTCGGGCGTCGTGTCTGGTTCCGTAAGTAAACACACCTTCATTGTCAAGACTCTTTCCTGATTGGTTTCTTGTAATAGTTTCTCTAAAGAATAAGATACTCATCGCTTGTATTGTGAGCCCCAAGCCCTCATGCCTTTCCCAACGAACTGATCAAGAAAAGGCTTTATTATCTTTTCTTGCCTTTGGTATAGATGGCCACTTCACTTTGAACCTTGAGTCCAACTAGTAATTGCGCCACTTCCAGCGTTTGCTTTTGGTGAGGAATACAAATCTTTTTCTCCGCGGTCCTAGATTAACTAACTTTCACTATCAAGTATTTGTTACATATGCGTATGTGCTACCAGTGGCTAGTGACCTATTTAATGCTCGTATATTTTGTTGAATCGTAGGTACATGGCAGAGCTCACAATGCCAGATTTATCAAAATTATCGGTGAGTCAACAAATTTAGATTCTGGATCTCGCCTTTTCCACATTCCAACAGTACTTGGTCTATTCATGGATCGGATCTAGCGTAGCAGCTGATACACTCATTGCAACCTTCCTGTGCATCAATCTATGGCAACGCCGTACTGGATTCAAAAGGTAGACTTTTATAGACTCCCATTCGTGCTCAGTTGATCACGACCTCATTTTAAGGAGCGACTCGATTGTGAGGATACTCATTATGTACACCATAAACACAGGCGTGTTATGTCCTACTTTCAAGTTGCTATTAAAAATTGATAACGAATTTACAGCTCTCCTTACAAGGTATTTCATTATTGGGACCTTGAAACCACGAGCTCTACTTATGGCAGATGATTGGTCAGTCTTTGCTCTCTGGCCAGCCTCGTCTGCTTTGCCATCTGGCCCAACACTTTTGTCTCTGTAGCAATATTCTTCCCACTCGGCAACTGTAAGTATCAGTCCTACAATCTGCGGTGAACTACTTGATTTTTTGTCTGGACTAGTGTTCATCAATAGCCTTCTCGCGTCGCTCAATAACAGGGAAGCACTTTCGGAGAAACTCAACGCTCTCCCTTCCATCCCTAGTCGGATCCTGTTTACAGGTCTATCCCACGGTAAAGCGGAATCCGACTTGCCTGCCATAAACATCAAACTGGCAGAAAGTGGGAGTAGTCTTGAACATGACCCGAGACTCAGGGACGCAGACAAAGCACGTCCGACTATTCCTTAGAGCTCGTCATTACAAATTCACTATATCAGATGAATGGTGAACAACTTGTACGTATATTAGAGAATATGGAAAGTAATTGTATTCTGCGATTCCTACCGCTGACCTGAGCTTGAACTTCACATCGCCGATGTGACTCAGATGAAATTGAGTTCCGGGATGGACCCTGAACTTTGAACAGTTGGGCTATTGGGTTATTTGGGATTTGAGAGGGAGACATACTGGTGTCAATGCCTCTGAATCCTCATTCATGATCCAATTCCAACCTGATCCATGTAAGTACCATCAGTTGTTCGATCTTCTTGTTCTCGTCCTCATCCAGTCAACGCTCTCATACTTATTTCAGATTGGAAATTGTTCATCCCCTCAGGTATGAGTTCCTATACTGCACGTCTCTAAGTCGACTACCGGTGCACTACAACAGGATGATCATGGTATCCCCTTTGAACCCTAGATACTGTTGCACAGCATCTCATCAGTGTTCTTCAGAGGTTGGTTATCAAGATTGATAACAAGAAGATGCTTCGTGGCAGCGTCTCCTTCATCATCAGCATCCCTAAGTAGATTACTCGTATTCATGACATACTCGTTCCCGGTCACTCTCGGATTTCCACCCGAGGAGGGCAGCGATTCCAGAAAGAGAGCTTCTACCCAGTAATCTCCCATCTGGCGAAGAAGATGCCCGGTCAATAGCATGTTTACCAATTTTACTGGTGTTGGCGTTATAAGTGCTCGCAAAGAAGGCAGGCATCGAGGGAGTAAAGACATGGCTGGAATAATCGAGAGTTGAAAGTCACTTGGTTGGTCTAGAGGGAACTGAATTCGAGAAGCGTCGAGTGAGTATACCTCTAAATTCAGTCTCAAAGACTCTATCCTTTTCAGCGAGCTTTTATTCTGTTCATGACAGATATAATTGCGGGTGATGTGGCGGCAGAGAAGGCACACGATCACATGCACTGCTGACACCAGAACCTGTTTCCACCAGAAAAAGCAGCAAAGAAATGTGGCATGCCATTTCTTTGGCAACCTTTTGCTTGAGAAAAAGGCATTTTTCATTGTCTCAACCCTTTTTCCATCAGAAATATATGTACTGAAAATGGCATGACACATTTCTTCGTTACTTTTTCTAGCAGAAACA
>QLOM01005519.1:4473-18618 GCA_003313785.1 Termitomyces sp. MG148
GTCTTGACGTACCAGATAGAACAGCTCCCAAATAGCACAGTTGGTGGAGGAGATTGAGTAGAGGCCACAGATGATTTGGGGTGCTGTGGGATGGTTGCAATGGAAGTCCCAGATGAGGGCAGGCACATGCATGTTTTCAGCGGGTTCCCAGGAGTTGTCTTCAATACCCTAGCCCTTCTACTTGACCTTGTACTGTAGTTTCCACCGGAATAGATGACTGTCCAGGATCTTCTCTACTTCATACTGTTAGCACTCGTGCGCCCACAATGACGACAGCCCCTCAACCTTGATCAAATCCCTCGTTCCACAACACACACAATTGCACTGCCACCACCACTACTTCACCACAATCACATCAGGGACAATCCCTTGTTACATATCACACGAACAATCGCACTAGTGGCCACCGTCACTACTCCACCGCAATCACACTAGGGACAAAGCTCCCTTTGTTCCTACCTCGTATTTATAGTAGCACCCTATGATACCACACCCTCAGTCAACTGTATATTGAACTGAGGGTGAGTCTCCAGAAACCGTCATACCTTCGTCCGCACACTTACTTATTTACTCGTTCCGCATCATGTAAAGTTGTATCAGGTACGATACGATAAATATCAGTCAACTGTATATTGAACTGAGGTTGTATCAGCATCTAATTCTAACAGGTTATGGGACCTTGCTGCTACGCACTCTGAATAACCAACTGCATTTGACTTGAACAACTTAACCACACCATCGTAGAATTGCTTGCGGCACTCTCAGCTCTGACTGATCACTTTGACCCTTCACAAATATCACAACGCACGGACATTTGATTCCGGCTGATCGTACTTTACTAGCATGTCCCCATTTGTCTTCATGCACCTTGTTCCATCTCTTTGTCCTCTCTCCCAAACACCTCCGCTATGGGATCGGACCCCTCCAACACGTCTATGTCAACCAACAACGCTGTTCACCCCTGCATCCGCGCAGTCAAACTCAATGCACACTGGCCGGCGTCGGAGCCCCCTTTTAACCACGCCACAGGCGAGTTTCTGAAGTGGTCAAATAAATTAGAAATATTCTTACAGCAGACTGGCCTGGACCGATACATCTTCATGCCCGAAATGAAACCCGAGCGGCTGATCACTGAACCGAGCCACATCACGGAGCCGGTTGCATATTCTAACTGGTTGGCCAACAACGACCTCATTATTGGTGTAATCCAAGCAGCCGTATCCGACGCTGAACAAGAAGGACTCACCACTGATGGCACGGCCAAGGAATGTTACAATGCCTTGAAGGCACACGCACAGAGTGAGGGACCCATAAAGCAGGTGGCCCTCATCCGTGAAGCCCTTTCCACATACGCTCCCATGTCCAGTCCCATTGATGCCACAGCCAGGAAGATATGCGAGCTCATTGACCGCGCATTCGCCATTGGAGCCATAGACAAAGACCTCCTCAAATGCATTGCACTCCTCAACTCAATTAACAACAAAGCCTTTGAGTCCGTCCAGACCCAGGTGTCGCGCAGGCTTGCTGATTCCATGGCAACAAAGCCCTACACTTCAGTCAAGATCTGGAAACTTTGCCAGACCATCGACAGCCTTGCCACCCTTGCTAAACCCACCTCGGACACCATCCTCATTGCGACAAAGAACATTCCTGGCACGCACAATCATGGACCCGGATGGTCCTGCTGCGACCTATGCTTTGGGCTTGGTTTTCCATGCTGCGGCCACACCAAGCAGTGGTGTGTTTGACCTGGTGGCGGCATGGCCAGCAAAACAATTGAGGAGTCCAAGACCGCATGGCGAGCTGCATGAGGAGGAGCAAAACCAAATAACAATGCAAAGACAGGAGGAGCAGCGAAGGCCGGCATTGCAGTCAAGGGGCTTGACGGGCAAGCTTACATAGTCGACGTATCACATCTCCAAAAGATCCAACTCGAAGCTAAAAAAGCGGACACCACAACCACAAAAACAACCGAGTTCGCAGGCATTGCATCAGCTACAACAACAAATTCCACAGACTTCTTTGAGTATCAAGGGTTTATGGCAACCGAAGTCGACCTCAATGACGTCGGCAGCAAACTCTAAACATCCATCAACTGGAACGACCATCTCATCGAAGGACACGAGACTATCCTAGCCACCACAGAAATCGCTCCACTGAATCAGCAAGGACGCACAATTCTTTTGTCTCTGAATGAGAAACCGTTCTACCTCAACTCAGGAGCAACAGTCCACATATCTCCCTGCAGATCCGACTTCATCACGTTACAAGCTACCCCACCACGTGCAGTCACAGGCATTGGAGGCACGTCCATTGAGGCGCTGGGTGTAGGAACAATCAAATTACACATCCAGAACGAGGCCGAAATAGTATTGGAGAACGCATTGAACATACCTACCTCCACCGTCCGACTCATATCTGTTTCAGCACTTGTCACAGGCATGCACACCTCAATCACCTTCAGCAACACAGGAGTCACCATCCTAGACGATACCAGCGGGATGCTCCTGGCATCAGGACTGCTCATCCCTGGACGCTGTCTCTACATGCTCGATTTGCAGAACGCACTAGTCAAACACGCCCTCACTGCGCAACACCCGTTCAATGTTGACACTTGGCATTGGAGACTCAGGCACGCAAACTACCAAGTCGTCGCCAAAATGGCCCATGCTGGTCTACTCCCAGGTACGCCACACGCTCCCCTCCTTGCACTACCTAAATGTGACCTCTGTATTCTTGGTAAACAGACGAAGTCACCAGTACCCAAAGTGCGGGAGGAAGGGCGTAGAGCGACTGGGATGTTAGAAATCGTATGAGTAGACTTAGCTGGGCCTATGCATGTGCAATCACATACCAGAAATATATACATTATGGACATTGTTGACGATTACACCAACATGCCGTGGTCCATACCGCTCAGATCAAAAAGCAACGCATTTCCAGCATTACAAGCCTGGCAAAAGGAAAGAGAGCTGGAAATGGGAAGGTGTGTAAAGACCTATCAAACAGGACATGACGGCGAGCTCAAGAACAATCAAATGGAGAAATGGCTTGCCTCTACAAGACATGAATTCAGTGCCCCATACACTTTGCAACACATGGGACGTGTAGAAAGGATGCACAGAACGCTTCTAGGGAAGGCAAGAATGATGAGACTGGCAGCTAAGTGTCCTGAATCACTATGGGACAAATTTTACCTCACGGCCACTCACCTACACTCAAAAACGCCTACAAAGTCACTCGAAGGAAAGACACCGTTTGAACTATGGTACAAACGGAAGCCTGACTACACTTACATGACATGAAAGAGATTGGCTGCCGCGCATTTGTCCTCACACTAGATCAGCATAACCCAAAACTTAACGCACGTGGAACGGAATGTATTCTCATTGGTTACAGAAGAAATTCAAAGTTGTACCGCTGCTATGATCCAAAAACAAGAAGGATCCATGAGTCACACCATGTACGGTTCATAGAGCGCCATGAGGATCAACCTCCAACAAACAAAGTCCAACTAGTTACGCGTAATGTGAGGAACAAAGATCTCACGTCGATTGACCAGATCAAGGCAACATCAGCTCCAAGTCCATTTGCGATCGACGACGACAATGACGACACGAATGTTACCCTCCCCCAAATACAAGACGGAGAGCATGCCATAGTTGAGAACCCTCAGGACGGCGCGCCACAGATCGTAGCTGCACTCGCTCAATAACTGTGTCAATTGAGCCAAATACCGGTACCCACCATGAAAGCGGCGCAGGATCAGCCTCCCGTAACACGCCTGGAACAAGCCGTACAGGAGTCAAAGGACGCTGGGGACAGATTGAGGGTAGCACAAGCTGAGAGGAGGATTGACGCTGAGATAGCGCAGAACAATGTGTGAGACCAAGACCTACCCGAGCTCGCTAACATAGCCGAAATCAAGGACATCGAACACTTACTGGCTATGGCTGAGGCACTCGACGACCCCCTTTCAATCAAGCTAACTGACAAGCCTCAAACATGGAAGGAAGCTCAGAAATCTGCCGATGCGAAGCACTGGCAGGAGGCGTACCAAGATGAACTGAAGTCCCTAAAGGATATGGGTGTCTATAAACTAATCCGACACAAGGACGTACCAGAAGGACAGAAGGTTCGCAAAGGCCGACCAATCTTCAAGATAAAACGCAACAAGAATGGCAGGGCCATGCGCTTCAAAGTACAATTAGTCTTCAAAGGTTACGAGCAAGTCTTTGGAAGAGACTACACTAGAACAACCTCGCCTATGGCACAAATGGAATTATGGCAAATCCTATTACATCTAGCGGCTGCCAAAGGCTGGGACACCACCCAAATAGATGTAAAGACCGCGTTTCTGTACAGACTGCTGCCTGAAGACGAGATTCAATACATGCAGCAGCCAGAAGGTTTTGAGGAGACAGGAAAAGAGACTTGGGTATGGTGTCTTATGCATGGGTTATACGGAATGAAACAGGCAGGCCATATTTGGAATCACATGGTCAACGACAAGATGATCTCATGGGGCTTCACACGTCTTGCATGTGAATTGTGCATCTACTACCACAAGACGGACCGTGGCACCACCATCGCAGCGCTCCATGTCGACGATTTCTTGGCAATAGCGAGCTGTAAGTCAGAAAATGACAGACTCAAGGAACAGATGCGCACTGCATGGACCATATCAGACTTAGGGATCCCCAGGTTTGTTGTAGGGATAGCCATCAAGTGGGACCGGCAGAACTCTCTTGTACGCCTTTCTCAAACATCCCTAATCGACAAAATCGTCTTGCAGTTCGGACAGGCCTCGGCCACACCTCTGTCCCTCCTCATGGAACCTGGTCTGAAACTCAGGAAAGTTGATCAATCCTCACTATCTCAGGAGGAGATACACACCCTGCAGAAAACTCTGTATTGTTCGCTCGTTGGATGCCTATTATACGTTGCGATATCCACCCGCCCCGACATTGCCTATGCGGTCGGTCAACTCGCACAATTCGTCAAAAACTACACCGCAGTCCACTGGACGGCAGCCACGTGACTTGTACAATATCTAAAAGGGACGCGTGACCTCAAGCTCACATTGGGAGGGAGACACGACGGCAGACCCATTGACCTAGTTGGCTTCACTGACTCCGACTGGGCAAACTGCATTGACACTCGGCACAGCATTGGAGGCTATGCGTGGAGCCTTGGCTCAGGCATCGTATCATGGGCTGCCAGGAAGCAGAAGACTGTCGTAGCATTGTTGTGCGAGGTGGAATATATGGCCGTGTATCTGGCTACAGACACTGCTCAAAGCAATAGGTCATGGTGAGGCGTTCACAAAACCCACACCAATCTTATGTGACAACAACGCGGCAATCAATCTGTCAGAAGACCCCACTCTACATGCCCACATGAAACACATCGACATAAAATATCACTTCCTGCAAGAACACGTACAATCAAACAAGATCTGCGTCCGATACATCAACACGAAGTACAACATTGCCAACTTTTTTACCAAGGCCCTTGCAACGCCCACTTTCACGTGTCTGCGGACACTACTAGGTCTATTACCCAAGCTATGATCCCATTTGAGGAGGAGGGAACGAGCTACACATCCGACGCGAGGTTTCAGCTGAGGAGGAGTGTTAGCGCTCGTGTGCCCACAATGACAACAGCCCCTCAACCTCGATCGAATCCCTCATTCCACAACACACACAATCGCACTGCCACCACTACTACTTCACCGCAATCACATCAGGGACAATCCCTCGTTACATATCACACAAACAATCACACCAGTGGCCACCATCACTACTCCATCACAATCACACTAGTGGCCACCATCACTACTCCACCGCAATCACACTAGGGACAAAGCTCCCTTTGTCCCTACCTCGTATTTATAGTAGCACCCTACAATACCACACCCTCAGTCAACTGTATATTGAACTGAGGGTGAGTCTCCAGAAACCGTCATACCTTCGTCCGCACACTTACTTATTTACTCGTTCCGCATCATGTAAAGTTGTATCAGGTACGATACAATAAATATCAGTCAACTGTATATTGAACTGAGGTTGTATCAGCGTCTAATTCTAACACATACTCTGTTCCATTGTTGGCAAGGACAAGAGGCGGTGGAAGAGGAGCTTGCCGGCCAGAGATTGGATCATCCAGGGCAGGCAAGAGCTTGACCACGTTGAAGACTGGGTGCAGTCAACGCATCCCAGCAGGCAGCTGGAGTCGGTACGCAAGGGGTCTAACCTGTTGCTCAACCATGTACGGGCCCAGTTGTCAGTGTAAGAGCTTCTATAATGGTTGAGTGGTTGCGATGTTGGAGGCGTCTAGGTAGACACGGTCCCTGGACTTGTACTGGAGTGCCAGAGTCCATCCCCAATTGTAGTACTGGACCATGTTGTCCTTTGCCTTGGTCAGTGCAGCCTTTGCCTCTTCCTGTGCCTTCTGCATGCTATCGACAAAGTCGTTGACTGACTCATTCTCCAATCGGCGTGCGTGTGGTTCAAAGCCCATCTGGGGGTGTCAGCCAGTGTTGAGGAAGAATGGGGAAACCTGCGTGGATGCATGGACATGGTTGTTGTACTGGAATTCTGCCTCAGGGAGGAGCTCATCCCAGTCATCCTGACGCTTGTTGCAGAACAGCCAGAGGTACTGTTCTAGCTCCTGGTTGATGTGCTTGGTCTGTCCATTAGACTGTGAGTGATAGGCGGTGGACATGTGGAGCTTGATGTGCAGGAGATGGTAGAGTTCCCAGGTGAAGTCCGCCATGAACTGTGGGCCCCGGTCTGAGACATAAGTGTTGGAAAGGCCATGGAGCTTCCAGACGTTCTTCTGTGGTGTGTGTTGGAATAAAGTGCACCCGCTTACTGTAGAGATCCACAATGACCATGACAGCATTGTATCCGTGTGTGTCTGGGAGTTCCACGATGAAGTCAATGGAGGCCACGCTCCATTGTGTGGCTGGTGTGGAAAGAAAGTGCAGTTGGCCGGTCAACAGGCGTCGGCGGGGCTTTGTCCGGAGGCAGAGGTTGCAGGTGCTAGTGTATGTGCTGATGTAGCATGACATCTGCAGCCACCAATAGTTCTGGGAGACCAGCTCCAATGTCTTCCAGTGGCCGGGGTGTCCAGAAATGCAGGAGTTGTGGTGCTGCTTGACAATGCGCCTGTCTGTAAGGGGAACGCTTGATGTCTGCGGAACTCCTTTCACAGAGTCAGCAATGCAAGGGGCAAGCAAGAGTTGAGCGAGCGCAGAGGTGGGCAGAAGTCGAGCAAGAGGCAAGCAAGGCTAACAAAGGGTTGGACGGCACTAGATAAGCTTACAGTTGGTTCAGTGGATAGGCCAGAAGAACACTGCTATTGTTCAGCCTAGGGATGTTCTATCCCATAGGCTGCCTATATATACTACATTGGTGGCTGCACTATTACTAATACTGTTTACTAATTGGGCCCCAGTATGTAAAGGAGTATGACTAACAATAATCGATGCTGAGTAAGGTCCAAGCATATGATTCATCAAGGCTGACTACTACAAGACAGAAGGGGAAAGGGTGGGCCGAGCGGCCGGTTGGATCTGCTAGGAATAGGCATATCATTGGACTAAGCTTGGAATAGGGTTGGACATAGTCTGAAGACCGGTCCCCTGACACTGTCAGGAGACAGGTTCTTGGACTGTTCACTCTAGCCTTGCTTAGTCTGTGTTGATGTTGGCATCCACATCTAGCCACCATCCAGACCGCTCCGGCTCTATCCTGCTCCATCTCTGTCTTGGCATCGACACTTGGCAGGTCAGCTGGTCTTTGGACCCACTCTACTTGCTGGCAGGCCTTTATGCCATTGGCTGGCTTACTCATGCTAACTGTTGCTAGCTCATTAGTGCCTAGTACATACTGGCCCTATTAGTCAATATACCATAGTCATAGTGTATCCAATGTAGTATATAAGTAGGACTAATGGATGGAACATCCCCAGTCCTAGCAATAGCATTGCTTCTGGGTCTACACATTAGCATAACTGTGAGCTCCTCAGTGACGACCTTGCCTTCTGCTCTCGCCCTCCTGCTCCACTCCTTGTTGGTGGCCTGCCTTCTTGCCTGCCAGTTGCTTGTCACTGTGCTCGCTCAACACTTGCCCCACTTGGTGGTCGACTTGAGTGGTTGATGTGTCTGCCTGGCTTTCCATGATAGAGCGTCCCCTTACAGAAGGCATACCTTCTACCATGCTGGCACATGCCATCTGAATGATGGATTGGTAGTTTGCATGCCCCAAGCAAAGATGTCAGGATTGAATGTCAGGTGGTGCATGGATGGTGAACGCGTGGTTGATCATGGTGTTGAGGATGTAAAGGTCTTGCCTGGGGATAAGGGTTCTAGTAGCCATCAGTTCTCCGCTCACTTTAGTTGAAATAGAAGGGAGTAGGATCACTGTATTATCATTGTACCATAGGGATAATATACATATTGTACAGTATTGCTAGAACATTTGTGATGAACAAGAGAAAGCGCGAGCACTAACGAGTGTGTACCGTCGGCCGCCGTTATACCAAGCTAATGATTTCAGATTGATTCTAGTTGTTTCTCCAACTCTCCCCCTCAAACCGAGATCATTCCAAGAAGTCCTACTTTGTGTTCAAAATTGGGACGAGGTAGCACTTTTGTAAAGATGTCAGCGCAGTTCGATTCTGATGTGCAGTGGAATATAACAACTTTGTTTGAAGCTATTTGTTTGCATACAAAATGATGTCGGATATCGATATGTTTGCTTTGTGCATGGAAAACTGGATTGCTTGCAAATAAGGTAGCGGATTTGTTATCTGTGATAAGACTGGTTGGCTTTTTGTCTGAGTGTCCGAGCTCTGCCAACAATGTGCGTATCCAGAAGGTTTCGCGTGTTGCATAACAAAGGGCCATGTATTCACCTTCCATGCTTGATAACGCCACTGTTAGTTGTTTCTTCGAACTCCATGTGGTGGGGCCGCTGCACATTATAGTTACGTATCCTGAGATAGAGCGTCTGTCATCTAGATTGTTACCCCAGTCAGAGTCTGAAAATATCTTAATGATTTCAGCTTTTTCGAAGTTGGCAGGGTTGTATCTGAGACCGAGATCAAGTGTTCCTTTGAGGTAACGAAACACGTGTTTGACAGCGGTCCAATGTTTGGGTGAAGGGTGTGACGTAAATTGGCTGAGATGTTGTACTGCAAAGGCTATGTCAGGTCGAGTTGATATTGCTGCCCAAATGAGCATCCCTATGGCTGATGGGTACTGTTTTTCAATGTCATGGTCGTGTGGATCTTCATCGTCAAGTTTACGAAGTTTTGTGTTTGCATCTATGGGTGTGTGAACTGGGTGTGCATTCTCAAGACCCATGCGAGTAAGAATTTTTTCAATGTAGGGTTGTTGAGATAGTTTGACAGTCCCATTGTCATGATGCGTGATAGTAAGTCCAACTATATGACAGGCTTCTCCTAGGTTGGTAGTTTCAAATCTTGATTTTATCTCTTCCTTGATTGTTTTAATATATTCCTCTGTTTTTGCAAAAATGGACATGTCGTTGACATGTACGGCTACGATGGTGCATGTTACTCCGTCGCCTCTGATGTAGACGCACTGGTCGGACAGAAGTCGAGTGAAACCAATTTTTCCAAAGTGTTTGTCTAAAAGTTTGTTCCATTCTCGACCTGCTTGTTTAAGTCTGTAAATAGTTTTTAACAGTTGCATTACCCGTGATGTTCCATCCTCAAACCCAGGGGGTTGATCCATGTAAATTTCTTCTTGAAGGTGGGCATTCAAGTATGCACCCACAATATCCACAGTATGAAATTTAAAACCATATGCCGTTGCCAAGGCAATAAGGATTCTGAGCGTGTCGAGGCGAACCACTGGTGCATATGTCTCAGAATAGTCAATTTCGGGTTGTTGCGTAAATCCTTGAGCAACCAAGCGTGACTTTGCTTTAACAAAGTTTCCGTCACCATCAAGCTTGACTTTCCATACCCATTTAGATTTTATTGTGTCGCGGCCCTGAGGTAAATCAACCATTTCATATGTGCCTAGTTTCTTAAGTTGATCTAGTTCGGTTTGCATAGACTTTTTCCACATATTGCTGGATAATGCCTCGTTGATATCAGAGGGTTCTCCGTGTTTGGTGCTGAGAAGTGCAATGTCTGGAACGTCTGCGACCAATGCATTGGTTGGCTTCTCTGTATTCAGATTAATCAATGATGTTTTTGATGGCCATGCTGCTGGGTTGTTCATTAATCGATAGTCAGGTGACAGTGCTGCGGCTATGCAAGCTGATTTCTCTTGTGTAGTGGTATGATTTTTGGATTGAGTAATGTCTGTATCATCTTTGATTTCCATGATTTTTGCGGTGCTTGATTGATCCTTTGTAGGCTCGACTGCAGCTGCCTGATTGCTTTTCTCCCCCTTGAGCTGCAAAGGGTCAAAAGATTGCTCTTGTTGGGGAGGAGTCAAATTTTCTCGCACAAAAATAACATTTCGTGATGTCAGTACTTTGTGTGTTTCAGGATTGAAGTATCTCCATGCACAAGATTCATCTGTGAGTCCCATGAATACCATTTTCCTTGATTTCGGATCGAGCTTTGACAGGTTCGCTCCTTTGTGTAGGACCCAGCACTGAGTTCCCCACTCCTGTAACCGCGATACATCAGGCTTCTTGCCTGTCCAAACTTCCTCAGGTGTGACATTGTTAAGAGCGCGTGTGGGAGACCGGTTTTTAAGGTAGGCTGCATATGATACTGCTTCAGGCCAAAGTGACTTTGGAAGTTTATGCTGGAACAGCATAGCGCATGCGTGTTCCACAAGGGTACGGTTTACCCTTTCTGCTATTCCATTCTCTTCTGAAGAGTGAGGGGCTGTTGTCCTTATCCTTATGCCATGTTTTGCACACCACGTACGCACTGAATCATTTAGAAATTCGTTTCCTTGGTCGCATCTGATGGCTTTCAGGTCTTTCCCAGTTTGGGTTTTAATGTGCATCCTATATTTCTCAAGTCCAGCAACAGTCAATTCCTCGGTTTTATTCTTTAAGAAGTGTATCACGGTTCTTCGCGATTTCCCATCAGTCAGGCCCATGTAATATTGTATCCCGTGTACTCCCGTAGTTTGGGCTGGCCCCCATAGATCAATTGAAGTCATGTCGCCGATTTGATCAAACGTTACATTTGATTCTTTTGAGAAAGGGGTTACGTGTTGTTTAGCTTGTATGCAAGCTTCACATTGATTTTCACTATCTCCTCCACTAACCTCCATTCCTTTGACCATGTCTTTGTTCTTCAGGAGTTTTACAGATCGCAGATTCATATGTCCGAAGATTCGATGCCATTCCTCCCATGTGTGTAATACTAAAGCTGTGTCCGAGCTAGAGTAGATTACTGATGCTTCTAAGCTGTATAGTCCGCCAGCTTTGGTGGCCCAAATAACTTCCTTTTTTGATTCTGGGGCGTGCACATGTAACAAGTTTCCTTCAAACGTGATGCCAAAATTAGCATCTGTCATCCAACTGATGGATACGAGATTGAAGGGTGCAGAGGGTGCGTGGACGACGTTTTTCAGGGTTACAGTTTTTGATTCATTTCCGACTCTGCATAATAGCTTAACTGTGCCTCGACCCATCCCAGAAGCGCTTCCAAAGCCATTGATCTTGTGTCCTGGTGTCACAGTGTATGACAAAAAACAATGTCTATCACGGAAAATATGTGACGTACATGCGCTGTTGGCAAGGATAGAATCTGAAGTGGGTACAACGGCCATAGCGACATCATTTTTGCAATGGAGGTGGAAACAAAAGAATAATCATCTGCCGAGGCTTGATGAGCCTGATCATTCTTCGATGAGTCCTTCGATTGGTTTTTGTGTCCATGCCACTTCTTCTTCCCTTTTGAATCTGATTTTTCTCCAGACTTTTGTTTGGGACAGTGTTTGGCTATATGCCCTTTCTGTTTGCACTTGTAACAGATTACGTTTGGGTTGTATTTCCCTGCAAGTGCTGTGTCACTACTTCGCAACCTAATTTGTCGGTCCTCTTCAAGTATCTGTGCGATTAGCTTACTACTCTCCTTGAGAGTAGCCGTGTCAACCGACGAGATAAAAGGATCCCATGTATCCGGCATTGAGGTGAGTAATGTGATGCTAAACTTCATCACTAATCTTCGATCTTAGGGCCACGAGTTCCTCGACCAGTCCTTTGAGCATTCATATATGCTCCTCGATGTTCCCTCCATCCTTGCACTGCGTTTGGAATAGTCTCCGTCATACAGTTACGACTCCTATGGCTCCACATGCTTTGTACATCAACTTTAGCGTATCCCACGCATCTTTAGACGACGTTGATCCAGCTATGTATACAAGCGGGGCATCTCCTACACGTAAACGTATGGCCGACAAGGCCTTCCTATCTTTCGACTTCCAAGTTTTATGGTCTTTGACCTTTGATTCGTCGGTCGGATATACGATGGTGCCGTCAACATAATCCAGTAAGTCCAAATCCGTTAAGATGTCTATCATCTTAATTTTCCATACCGCGTAGTTTTCAGCGCCCTTTAGCGCATCGATGCGGTGAAGCGAAGACGTTTCGGAGGACATGTCAATCTGGGTGAGTCGAGTCGTTTGTTTCTAGGAGAGTACGCATTTCTTATTTAGTTATGGCCGGGGCCCATAACCAGTTGAAATAGAAGGGAATAGGATCACTGTATTATCATCGTACCATAGGGATAATATACATATTGTACAGTATTGCTAGAACATTTGTGATGAACAAGAGAAAGCACGAGCACTAATGAGTGTGTACCGTCGGCCGCCGTTATACCAAGCTAATGATTTTGGATTGATTCTAGTTGTTTCTCCAACTACTTTCTTTTTCAGAGTGACTCTGGTATCATCAAATACTGCTGATATCCCATGCTTGTGCACTATTCTGCTAATTGAGAGAAGGCATAAGGTGGACTTTGGTACATAAAGAGCATTTTCTAGATTGAGGTATATCCCTGTGGTGATGTTCACGTGAATGGTTCCAGTGCCGGTTGCTGCAATGGAGGGGCCTCCTACTCCACAGATCTGCTTTATAGAGATTGGCATGATTTCAACAAAGTTGTCTCTATTGGAAGAGATGTGGACAGTAGCACCTGAGTTGAGGTAGAATGGCTCAGGATTTTGCTCTTTGCATGATAGAGCTGATGCTAGTTCATGGTCTTCTGAGTTAGGTGTGGTGGCCTTGTACTCGTCAGCAATTGTCTGTCAAGACTCCTTCTCAAGGGCAATCCATGCATTGAATTCCAGCATCTCTACATCAGCAAGGAGCCCCACAGTGGGTAGGGCATCAGAACTAAGACCGATGAACTCTGACTTCTGCAAGGTACCTGCTTTTGTCATTTGTGTTGCAAGATAGGCTGCGATGGTCTCCAAATCACCTTCCAGAGTGAACGTGCTGCCCCCAGCTGGCATGAACATGATTTTTGATGTAGCTTTAGCCTTCTTCTTCTTCTTCTTCTGTTTGTTGTCATAGAAAGCCAATTGGGCCCATTTCAACTCCTCTGCTGACTTTCCTGCCATTGCACCACCCTCCAAAATGCACCATGGAGCAGTATGACCAGTATAAACATGTGTAGGGCGGCCTCAAGCCTTGCATGTCATGTATGTAATATTGCTCACTCAGGACAACTTGGCTGGAAGAGCCGCAAGCGCAGAGTCAGTGGGGGTCATGGTAGGGTAGGGTATGTCAGCTCTCCAGAAGTGTTTGTTTCCCTTCCAAGTAGCGACAAATCTCATAGTTGAACAAAATAGAAGTTATTGTTATTATACTCTGTTGTATAAGAAACGTTTATATACATGTCTATAATACAGTACTAGAATGTTCTCTTGTTGTGTAGTTGAACGAAGAATGTGTGAGTATGGTGGCCGCTGGTTTTGGACACTGATGGCTCAGATTGATTATTTCAACTCTCATTAGGTCCATACTTTGCAGTGTCCCCAGCCTGACCCAAGTCACGCAAGATGATTGACTGCATGTGTGTGAAAGCCTTGTCAGATAAAGCAGACAGCACTGCTATAAACTTCAGGAGGTCCTTTGTCACCTCGCCCGCGTTGAACGCACGATCAATCTTCTTGAATATGTTGTCAAT
>QLOM01005531.1:0-26833 GCA_003313785.1 Termitomyces sp. MG148
CTCAAAAATCGATTTCGGCCTCGAATGGCGTCGCTCAGAGGTGATTTTATGGATGTAGGATGGGGCTGAGGAGGTAGAGGATGAGGTTTGGTGGTTGCTTTGGAAGGATAGCTTATCTTGCCCATAGTAGAATGCACAAGACCCAACGACACAATTCCTACTCAGTTTTGGTGACAATGACACCAAACAATGCTTTTATTGCCTCTTCAACTTCCGTCCGCCAGCACCAACAGTCGTTTCCTTGATTACGGAGCCAAATCAATAAAAAAAATTGCAGATTGGCGGGCCAAGCTTGGCGAAGACAATCACGCATGCAGCTAAGTCCCTGTTTTGTGATGAGGCTGCTACATTGTTCCGCTTACTACCTAGGTCGTGTTCCCAGTGTATTACAGCTTCAGGCGATCCCTCTTCCTTTTTCTCACTAAAATCGTAATCTAGTCAATGCGCATTGTCGTGTATTTCGAACGCAGTGGTGGCAAGCTTTCCTCACAGGGGTTTTGATGCTACCCCACTTGCCCTTTTTACTTAGGTCTACCGTGGCGGTTCCTTACAGATCTGACCAAAGCTATGTTACGATGAGAAGTGTCGATGAGCGCGTCGCTCATCGTATGATGCGCGACGTGCTCGTCGACGCGACAGGTTTATCTAATATGTTTTTTTATAAAAATACTTAAAGATTTCTTAATGTGTGTTTCTGGAGGAACTTTCTAAGTCTATCTAATACATCCTTTGTGAGGGAAACAAAGAATTTGATCTCAGAAACACTTGAAAGAAAAATGATAAGTGTTTATAAAGAAACACAAAAAGATAAATGTAAATTTATTCTTGTAATAAAGACTTGAAACATGATTAATTTTTTCTATCTGTATCTCAGTAATAATCAAAAGGAAAAAAAATCCTTTCTCTCAAGGTAAAGCATTGAGATTCTTTAATTTTTATTATTCTGTTTTTTCCGATACATTTTATGTAAAACTTGGGAAAAATGTATTAGAAATTACATAACATATTTCTAACAACTTTTTCTCTAGAAATTCCAGGGATTTCCTGAAGTGACTAGGGCCTTTAGCGACACCTATCAAAACCCAGTGCTTCTCAGAGATCCATCAGATCACTTTAGCAATGCTTATGGCTTATCCAACGCTTAGTGACTTACTTGAGACAGTCCCCTTGGGTTTCAGACCTTAGCAACAGTCCTCACACATTTGGCCTCTTTTACTGCTAGGATGTTGAGTTAGTGCTTGCTGACTTGACAGACACCGTCGCTTAGCAACTTTCACGTTCCATCGTACTTGTCATCATTTTTTTCTTGATTGATTAATTAGTAACTTTTAGTTTAATTAACACAGTGACTTAGCGCCTATAAATACTGTACATATTTTGTCTTAGCCATCACCAAATCATACACCCCACAGTTCAAATTACATTCTAGCACATTCTAAGTCCTCAGCGTTGCTAAGTGATACGGTCTTGCCGACTCTATCTTACTGACTTTTGCCTACTGACTTTTGTACTTATAGTGCTATACAGGCACCACTATTGCCAAATGTCCAACGTCGCTAAGGTCCTTGCCGACCTTTAGCACTCTAGCGCCTTGCAGGCTTACAGCTTAGATTGCTAAGCAACTCATTTATTTCTCTAAGTCCAAATTCCACTAAAACGACTAGGCTTCTGGGACCCTGCCCAGGACTTTTTTGACACTAGCGACCGCCCAATGCTACTCATTTGTGAGGTGCTAAGTTTACCATCTACCAGGACAGTGCTTAGCGACTTTTGAGCATCATCACCAGATCTCCTCCACAGCTGGCGGGGGCCTCAGTGTAGTGGCATAGATGCAGTCTCCTACCTCAATGGCTTTGTCCAGAAGCTCTAGATCCAGGACAGGTAAGAACTCCCTCTCACGTCCTTTTTCCTGGCCAGGGTTCCCTCCACTATATCTGTTGTCCTTGTAGAGGGCCTCTCTACAAAAGAATGCCAGAGGTCGGGGGGTCTAGCAGGTCAAGGTCCACAAACGGGAGGTATTCCACCTGGCATGCCCAGATAGCTGCGTGTTCCTGCATCACGGTGTGCCACTCCTTCTTCATTTTGTCTGCACAGATGGTGCAGCACCAGGGGCACCGACTCATGCTGATCTCCCCTGAGGTCCAGTTGATCTCCAGATTGTGCTCCTGGAGCCAGGGAAATCTAAGGATCATCTCCTGCTTGTCAATGCTTGTAACTGCAAAAGTGGTGCGCTCTGCATGGGATTTGTAGCGCAGGACAAGGTCCACCACAGACTTGATGGATCCCGCTTTGTTATGAGTGCCATCGATGTTGTACACTGGGATAGAGAACAGAAGGGGTCAAGTTGTGAGCTGGTGCCACTCCACATAGCTAGCGTCCACAAAGAGTTCAGTCGCTCCGGAGTCCAGGAGGGCGACTACGCTCCAGGCTTGCTGCATGTCGGTGGTTTTGATCTCCACGTTCATTTGGAGCAAGTTTGGCAATGGGATGGACGCTATGATGTAGCGGCAGAGGAGGTGGCATCCCAGGCAGGAGTGCGTGCCCGGGGAGAGGTCGAGGAGGGCTTGAGAGAGCCTTTAAGTACGTCAGGGGTAGTGCTTACGGTTGGGGAGGCTGAGTTGTCGACAGAAGTTGTATTGATTTCTTCTATCGACAGACATGTGAACCTGTTAGCACTAGGCAACGGGGCATACTTTTCACCCGTCGCATTCCTAAAAATCCTCCTGTGACTCCTCTGACTCTCCAGTAATAAGAGGAGCCTTGTGCACGCTCTCCAGGGCAGGGGTGTCTGGAGAGGGGATCCTGACCATGTCACGGGCTGCCAGGAGTGGCAGGAGCAGCTCCTCCTGCTCCTCTGGGGACAGATACTAGACCTTGAGGCCCCAGGGGCAATGGCAGGTAAAGTGGCCTGGTGCGCTGCAGCATCAGCACAAGAGCAGGAGAGGCACGCGCTGTTAGGAAGTGTCCATGTCCATGGTGGCGCCTGGGAGTAGTACTGGGGGTGGCAGAGGTGCTGCTGACAATGCCAGTGGAGGTGGAGCAGTTGATCAACGGGGGAGCAGAGCGGGGGAGTGCAAGGAGGAGGCGGGAGTTGCGACCTTGTGGAGCTCCTGTTTGAGCTCCATGAGCTGCCACTGTTCCAAAGCTATCTGGTACCACAACAGGACCTGATTGTCTGCCAGGCATCCTTCCGCAAGGTTGTTGATGCGCTCCATCAGGATCAGATAGAGGCCTTCCCAAAAGGTGAGGCACAACTGCAAGCTGTCAGGGTACTTGGCCTGCTCTACTAACACGTGGAATGAGTCAATGTACTTGTCCAGGGATTGCTTCCCTTGGCCATACTGATCCCTGTCTTGCAGGACCAATGCAGCGGTTTTGGCAGAGTTCTAAGAAAAAAACTTGTCCTGGAACTTCTGTTTGAACTTGGCCCAGTCCCAACTTCATATAGGACAGGACCCATGCAATCTTCAGCTCATCAGAAACAAAGTCCTTGTCACAGAGTTGGATGTAGGTGACGCAGGGTTGGAGGAAACGTTCTCCAGATGCACAGTCACCATTGTACACGTTGGAGATTGCCAGGCATGGAATATTGGAGCGCCTCCATGCTGGAAGAGGAAATTGCATGGTGCAAGGGCGTTGCACCAGCAAGGTAGGTGGCAGAGGGTTAGCTGCCACCAGAGCAAGGCGTTTTAGGAGCATGCAGAGGGAGTCTGAAATAGTTTTGGTGGTTTGGTGGAGGTGGGAGAGTTTGGCGGTGTGCTGGGTGAGAGAAGCTTATGTAAGTTGCATCTGTGTTTCTAGGTAGAGTAGGTGGATCCAGGCTTCCTTGCCAGAGGCCATGGCATCTAAGAGAGCTTCTAAAGCCGCTGGCTGAGACATAGATAACGTCAGTGCTTAAGCCTAGTGGAAAAGCAACAGATAGGAGCCAGAAAAGGTTTAGTGGCTATAGGAGGCTTCCAGACTAGGATTATGAGACTTGTTCTGCTGTAAGGGCGACCTCCAGAGGTTGCAGCTAAGTCACACAACTGGCAGAGGGAAATCTGAAGTTTATTAGAGACAGTATAATACAACAGGAATATACAACTAATCACCTGGCAGAGGGAAATCCGAAGAGAACAAGTCTAGGGATCCCTCTGCCATGGCCTAGTGCATCAGCATGGGTGGTGGAGGCATGGGAATGACTGTACAGTACTTTCTGGAAGGCACAAGAGCATCTTGGAGAACTCCAGGAACTAAAAATGGAAGTTCCCTGACAGTATTACAGTATTCCACATACATCTCCTTGACAAACATGCTCCAGACCCCTTCCCTGGCCAACGACCCAGTAAACCCCCACCAGTCAAGATTGAAGGCAAAGACCACTACAAAGTTGATCAAATCCTTGACTCCCAACTCATCCAAGGCCACCCCCATTACTTAGTATAATGGAAGGGATACGGACCCAAGGACAATACCTGGGAACCTTGAAAAAACTTCACCGGTGCCCCTGCCAAACTCCGGAACTTCCACCAGCAACACCCCAACAAGCCCCAGGATCCCTGGGACTAGATCACACAGACAGCCTTAGTGGGTGTAGCTCCCACCTCTGGATTCACCAGAGATTCAACTCTCGCCCAGACCCTTGTGTACTCCCTTATTTTTCCTCTTACATGTCTGAAGAAAAAACAGAAAAAATTTAATAACAAGAAAAGAGACAAAATCTATACACAGGCTAGTACTACACTATATGACAAAACAAGGTGCAACCTGAGCCTCAGTCCCAACCACCCCTCTCCAAACCTCCTCTGCCTTGACCCCCCGGCTGCTCCGTGTCCTCGATTACCAATGGCGCCTCCATCTGTAAGACAAGCGCTACCACGTTGTTTTTGTGCCATGGCAGATCCTCCCCCACATCCATTGCTACCTCTAACCAAGACTCTGGAGAAAAAACATTCCTCTGCCGGTGTCCTGCCAGCAACAACTCCAACTGCGCCACTCCCTGTTTGAGCTCGGGCGGCAGGTCAAACGGTATTTGCCCCATACCCTCCTGGAGCAACATCTGTGTCGCCAACACGCCATCAAGCAGTACACAGTGCTCCCAGGCCCAACCTGGGAGGAAGGTGAGTTAGCTGTTCAGCTAGTAAAAAGGTTAATACACACAAAGAACACCCACTCGACCCACTGCTGCCTCCTCCATCAACCAGTCCTGCCACCAGATTGCCAACTCCTCCACCCCTTGAGCCTCCTGGACCACCCTCAACAATTGCTGGACCTGCTCTGCAGGGGAGGAATCAACACCGGCGCCTCCCTCGCCCTTAGCACTGCCAATGCCTCCTTCTCCAGCTAAAGCATTGCTTGCAGATCCTGCACCTCTACGCCCACATGTCCATAACCTCCATTGCTGCCTGTCAATCCTGGCACGCCTCATCACACTCTCCACGCACCTTGACCAGCTCTGCCTTGCATTGCACCAACCTCCTCATCAACTGCTCCACCCTCCGACACAACTCCAAGTTCATTGCTGACAATGCCTGGTTGGCCATCACCTGAGAATGTCCAACAAGCTGCAAGGACTGGAAAGAGAAGACGTGGGGGCTGGAAGGGCCACCATTGGCGATGCTGACTGCCAGGGGCGCTTGGAGGGCTAGCTTGGCTCCGCCTCTGGTGATAGCAATGCCCGACGCTACCCTTGTCTCTGGGAGCCAAAGCAGCACCGGTTGCCCACCGTACCCCTTGCAGAGGCCCCACCTTTCCCACCAGTAGACCTGCCTCCTCCTCCTTGCTGCTGCTCTCCTCCCTGAACCCTGGGGACATGCCCCTCGCCCACCGCGGTTGTAACGTGCCCCCCCTCAAACTCTCCACCTGCGGTGGTCTTGCCCTTGTCCTAGTAGGCACTCTTGCCCCCAGAGCCATCTGCTCCTCCACCCACTCCACCTCTCAACCCTCCTCCCACACCACACAAGACACCTCCTAGAACCGCAAAATGGAGCACCATTTGTGCCAGGAGCAACACGCGTTGCACACTGATGCATCCCAACACGATCTTGCCTCTTGGGCTGTAAACTCACATGAGTCACCACAACAAGCACAGAACATACACTAGGCAGGTCAGCAAATAACAAAACTCAAAGAAGTAGGATCGTTCACTGGCTCTCTGTCAGGGGACTCCTCATCTCTCTCCTTTTCTTGTTCTTTATTTCCTTTTCTTATCCTTCTTTTTCTTTCTTGTCTATCTTTTTACCTTTAGTATAGTTCTCCCTTACCTTCTTTTACTGGTTCTGTCTGCTCTAGCTTACCTAATAAGCTGCATGTGACCTGGTAACTACTGGGTCACATGTCAAAGCTGCATGTGATCCGGTAAATACCGAGTCACATGCCATGTCCGAGTTTTTCACTATTTAGGTTAAGGTTAGCCACCTTGTTGATCTGTATAGTTGTTTCCCACACTTCTGAAGCCTCAGAAGCATCAGTCCTGGCATAGAGAATCCTTAGACTTGTTCTCTTTGGATTTTCCTCTGCCAGGTGAGTAGTTATTGTTGTATTACCTAAATATACTTTGGATTTCCCTCTGCCAGCTGTGTGACTGAGCCATAGCCTCCAGAGGTTGCCCTTACACTCTCCTGCACACAACACCACTCCAGAGAAGGGGGACTCTGGGTGTGACTCAGTGCCTCTGCAAACCACTGGGGGGTAAACCTGGCCTAGGGCACTCTCTGCGCCTCCAGTACCAGCTGCAACTCCTCTGAAACAAGCGCCAAATGCATGGGATGACCAGAAACTTCCAGCACAGAAAGGACCAGGGCTGAAAAAGCCGGGGTACAAATCACTACCTGCAAAGGACAAAGGAGCACACAAACCAAACTACTACCTCCTGGAGCACTCCAGGACACCGCCGCACGCATATCTGCCTCTGCCAAGAGTATTAGAAAACTGCATGGTAAACTCCTCAGCAACTCACAATGTTGCACAAGGGCATCCACCATCTGCTCTTGCCAGCGGCATTCATGGGGCGCCCAGCATGCCTTGTACGCCTCCCAGACCACAACTTTATTCTCACCAGAGAGAGGAGGGGTCAGGGTGAACAATTGAGCAGGAGAAGACGACATAGTGAAGGAGAGGGCCAGAAAATTGAGAAGTTTTTTTCTCTCTTCTCCTCATTTTTTATGACCCACATGGGCTTTTTGATGGCCATCAGACTTTGGATTTGACTCCCATGACAAAGCTGCACTGCCATGATTGACTGACGTCTCAAGAGTCTCAATACTAAGGGGGGAGTAATGTCATGACTTGCCTGACTTACTCCAGGCCTGAGCCCTGGTCCCAGGACCCTCAACTCATTTCCTGGCAACCACTCCCGCAACCACCCAACCCTGGGATAAAACCAGCCAGACCGCCAACTCCGCCATCATATCACACCATGGCAATTCCCAGTGCTTCCCTGAACATTACCAACAACCCTGAGCCCCCTCGGGACATCATCAACATTCCCCAACGGCTCCCCAGACATCACTGACATGACAGGTGGCCTCACTCGCATCATTCCTCCCATTACGCCCATTATTCACCGCATCATGCATCATTATGCATCACTCCAGATCAGCTTGACATCCCACACATCATTCACCGCATCACACTTTGCACGTGCTCCTGCCAGTCACGCAGCACCAACATCATGACTTCCAAAGTGACAACGCCACTGCCACACCCCAAACCAACACCTGCAGGCCTTCTTTGTCTACTCCTATGTTCCCTAGGCCACCACTGAAACCCCAGAGTCCATCCTTGGACCTGGTACTGGGACCCTCAGACTATCAGGGGACCAGTCTCCAGACCATTTCCAACCCTATTCCAAGCTTAGCTGGCTGCTCGGTCCACTCTTTTCCCTTCTGTCTTGTAGTAATCAGCCTTGATGAGTCATATGCCCAGACCTTACTCAGCATCAATTATTGTTAGTCATACTCCTTTACATACCAGGGCCCAATTAGTAAACAGTATTAGTAATAGCACAGCCACCAATGTAGTATATATAGGCAGTCTGTGGGATAGAATATCCAGGCTGAACAATAGCAGTGTTCTTCTGGCCTATTCACTGAACTGACCATAAGCTTATCTAGTGCCGTCCGACCCTCTGTTAGCCTTGCTTGCTTCTTGTCCAACTCTTGCATCGCCGACTCTGTGGAAGGAGTTCTGCAGACGTCAAGCATTCCCCTTACACAGACCTTAGCATACCATAGTATATAAGCACCACAATAGCACCTCGTACAGTAGTCTTGATATTGCCTAAGTATTCTCGGTATTCTTTGCCTTGTCTTCGGTCTTGTCTATTCAGCCTTGTACTTACTTGTCCTATCTCATTGTCTCGTACTTGTCTTTATTGCATTGCCTTGTACTTGTTTATCGATCTCTTGTATCTTGTCTTCTATACTTCTCCCTTCAATCTATCTGTTTCTTGCTTTCTCTTTTCTGCTCCATCTCCTTTTGTTTTTCTATCTCGGCCTTCAACTTCTCGATCTTCCACTTAATCAGCTCCGCACCTGTCTAACCTTAAAATTCTCACCACATGAACCTTCTTTGCATTCCTCTCACCGCAAAACAACCGTTGGCATGTCCGTATATTTACCAACCATACCGGACCTCTCTCATTTAGTCTATTTTGCTCCAGTGCTTGCTTCCACTTGCACCTTCCCCTGGCCCTGGCACATCCCCCACACTCCAACATACCCCTCCGGCTCTTGATAGGCCCTGTTTGTGTCCATACCTGTCTGAGTCCGCTTTGTAAGGCCTCGCCCAGACTTGCTGAGCCCCTGGATCAGCGGAACCTGACAAAGCCTAGTAGTACACTGGACAATCGGTTTAGGGGTCAATAAGCACAGCAGTGGCTCATAAGTCAAGCAAGGTCAGAATGTCACTCCTAAAGGACAGCACAGCACAAGCCCATAACCTGTTAGAAGTGTACACTAAGTTACACTGAGATCAATCCTCAGTCTTTGTACAGCGACTGTATTTGCATACCTAAGTTACACTGAGGTCAATCTATGGTATGCATAAGTAAATCTGTCCATAATCTTGTAAGTAGCTATGCACTCACTCTCAGTCTCCATACAATGACTGAGGGTGTTTGTTGTTCCCATCCACATAATATACTCTCATATTTTACTATGCGGCCCTGAGTGTGACCCTGATAGAAACCAATCTTTACGGGACACACAAAGCCTTGGTGTATCCTGGAGAGTGGCAGGATGGCTGGAAAGACCCCTGACAAGGCCAAATCAGCCCAACTGGCTTACTACAAAGCCTGTAGAGAGAACAAGAACAAGAACAAGAAAACTTTGAGGCTCACAATCATCCCCACAAATGGTTCTGTTTTCACTGTTGAAGGTGACTTGGCTGCCTTCGCCGCCTATATAGCAAATGCTCAAGCTGGAGTTACAAAGACCAAATTTGCAGGCCTTATTTGATGATATCCCAGGAGCTCTGATAGATGTGGAAGGCCTCAAAATTGATGCATGGATGGCATTGGAGGAAGAGCTGAGTGTAGTCAGTATAGATTGGAAAGAATACACAACCCCTGAAACTACGCTTTCCAGTGACACCACCACATATGACAGATATCCATTCTACTTAAACTCAGGCGCTACTATCCATATCTCACCAAATGAGTCCAATTTACAAACCTATCCACGGTGTTGGTAGATCAACAATCTTTGCAACTGTGACCGGAAAAATTTGCCTACACCTAGCAGATGACTCCTACCTGATACTTGATGATGCACTACTTGTTCCAAAGGCCACCATGAGACTACTGTCAGTCAGCTCCATGGCAAAAAAGTCAAACATTTTCACAACGTTCAGCAGCACAGAAGCAATCTTATTCAAGAAAACTACAAAAGAATCAATCACAAATGGAACACTACTCCCAATGAAGAATTTCTATGCAATCAATCTCCATAGCAAATTTGCACTTTTGGTCCATTCATCACCCAACCTCATTACATAGCATCGCCAATTAGGTTATGCAAACTACTAAACCATCTTGGACATGGCAAAGTCAGGCACAATCAAAGGTATGCCATCAAACTTCCCATCCAAACCGCCAATATGTGAGGAATGCATTCATGGCAAACAGGCAAGAACACTTGTCCCAAAAATCAGAGAGGAAGGAGTTGGACACAGGGCTACACAGAAGCTGAGTATTGTCTGAATAGATCTGACAGGAAAGCAGGACATCACATCAAGGACATGAAATAATTACATGATGAATATAGTCAACAACTACACAAATAAATCTTGGTCAATTCTACTGAAGCTGAAAAGTGATGCATTCAATAAGCTGAAAGCCTGGATATTAGTGTGACAAGTAGAAACAGGACTAAAGGTTGGGATACTTTGCTCAGGTAATGACTTGGAAATCATCACAAAAGAAAATGAAGTATGGTACTGCTCCCAAGGAATAACATTGCAACATGGTGCAGTCTACACCTCAGCACATCTTGGATGTGTCAAACAAATGCACTGAACACTCATGGGTAAAAGCATTGCTATGAGAATCTATGCAAAGTGTCCAGCATTTCTCTGGGATGAGTTCTATATAACCACAACTCACCTGTATGGGAAAACAAAGACCTCAGCCATGAACAGCATGACCCCAGATGAATTATGGTATGGAAGAAGGCCAAAATATTCTTACATTTGCAAAATAGGTTGCAGGGTCTTTGTTCTAGTCTTGAGCAAGAATAAATAATCCAAAAATCTATGAAAAATCAATCAAATGCGTACTCATTGATTATGATCCCAAAGCAAAAGCATATTGGTGTTACAATAGAGTATCAAAACAGGTTTACAGCACATACTACATAAGATTTATTGAACACCAAGATGACCACAAACTTGCCAGTACAACCATGCCTATATCACCTTCAGAACTTACTAATACACGAACTATCGAATTCATATCAAAGGAAGCAGCAGATCAACCCTTTGTAATACCAGACAATGAAGACAAACCTCCAGATATTTCCCCCCCCCCCCAGATCACCAACAAAATGCTGGCAAAGTAATAAAACAAGCCCCATAAGTGCTGCAGAGATCTACGTGAATCCCTGTCCCAACAGCCAGGAGCAATCCTGACAAAGCACCCAAGATGGCTGTCCAACAAGCTGTAAGAGAATTGAAGGAATCAGCTGAACAAATATGTGAAGCAAAGACAAAATGCAGGCATGCAATTGAAGAACTCCATCAAGAAGGACAATTACAGCAGGACCCACCGACAGCAGAAGGAGATGTTAACCTTGACCAGATCTTGGCAACACTAGATACCATCAAAGATGAGCCAAATATAGATGCCACAGATGTTGACCCAGAAGTACCTAAAACATGGTGCCAAGCTCAAGAATCACCAGATGCTGAGAGGTGAAGGGCAGCATACCACAATGAAGTTAAATCACTAAAAGAAATGGGGGTTTACCACCTAATCCCAAGAGAAGAAGTACTTGCCAGGCATAGAGTGCATTGTGGTCACCTCGTCTTTGCAATAAAACAAGATAAGAAGGGCAAAATAGTCAGGTTTAAGGCAAGACACATCCTACAAGGCTTCAATCAGGTCTATAGAAAAGAGTATACAAAGACCACCTCACTAACAGCCCACGTTGAATCCTTGCAAATTTTGCTCCACCTCATAGCCATGCAAGATTGGGATGCTATGCAAGTAGATGTAAAAACCGCATTTCTATACGGAGTTCTACCTAAGGAGAAGAGGGCGTACATGGAGCAACCAAGAGATTTTGAAGAGCCAGGCAAGGAAGACTATGTCTGTAAACTGGAGGAAGGGCTTTATGAAATGAAGCAAGCTGGCAGGATCTGGAATCGCACCTTAAACAAACTTATGGTAGAGAAATGGGGGTTTAAAAGATTAGAATGCAAGTCCTGTGTGTACTACTAGAAATTGGTCAATGAAACAGTAACTGTGGCAGTCCATGTAGACAATTTCTTGTTGATCACGAGTTCAAAACAAGCAAATGAACAGTTCAAGTCTCAGCTACAGAGAACATGGACAATCTCAGACTTAGATACACCAAGACAGATTGTGGAGATTGCAGTTGAGTGGGACAGACTAAATCGGACAGTATATCTCTCACAGAAACCAGTTATTGACAGATTGATTGCACAATTTGGACAGAAGGATGCTCACTCATTGACTTTGCCAATGGAACCAGGCCTCAAGCTCTGTTGCACTGACTATACAAAGTTATCACAAAAAGAACACAATGAAATAGCACGGATTCCATACCAACGACTAGTGGGGAGCCTGATATGGCTGACCATATCCTCAAGACCGAACATACAGTATGCAGTCCAGCAACTCAGCCAATATTTTGATTCATACTCTGTGTCACATTGGAATGCTGCAATTTGCATTGTGCAATACCTGAAGGGAACATGGGATCTCAAACTGCACTTAGGTAGTACATCTTCCATCTTACTTACAGGCTTCACAGACTTGGACTGGGCAAATTGTCTCAATACAAGACGGAGCATAGGAGGCTATGCTTGGTCCCTGGGATCAGGCATGATATCATGGGCATCACATAAACAGAAGACAGTTGCCGCTTCTTCCTGTGAAGCTGAGTACATGGCTGCATTTGAGGCAGCACAAGAGTGTATTTGGCTACAAACACTTCTAATGGCAGTAGGCTACACTCTGCACAATGCAACGACTATAATGTGTGATAATAATGTGGCAATCAACCTATTGGAGGACCCAATGCTGCACTCACATGTCAAACATGTTGATATCAAGTACCATTTCCTATGTGAACGGGCTGCATCAAAGGAACTCACTATACGTTATATCAATATGAGAGATAATGTGGCAGACTTGTTCACAAAACCTCTTGCCTTACCCTGATTCTCTCACCTGCAACATATTCTGGGCCTATTCTAACCAGGATTCAATGCAAGGAGGAGTAGGTTTACACCACTTACAGTGAGGAGGAGTATTAGATGCCAATGATCACTGTAAGCATCTGTAACTCTGATCGCCAAGAGAGTTAATTAATGTTATTTTTATCCACCCTTAATACTCATCTTACTTATATATATACACACTACTGGACTCACATACCCTCAGTCAAGTACACAAGAACTGAGGGTAAGAAACCATTCTCATACTATAGACAATAACATACTGAACCATACCTAGACTACATTACTCACCTGTGTGTTCTAGTTATGTTTAATATATCAGTCAAGTACATGACAACTAAGGACTACATTACTCACCTGTGTGTTCTAGTCACCCATGTGTTCTAAGAAGTCAACTTCTAACAGTGTGTGCTCTTCATGTTTCTTTGTATCCATCTGTACCTCTCCTTCTCCTTCCACAGAGTGACAAAACAGAATCTTGCTATCATTCAGAGAGCAATGGGTACGATAGCTTCTCTGTAGCTTGGACTCCTGTCAAGAGATATGTCAACTGATGTCATGTACCATTAATATTGAGCCTGAGACAAAATAGGAGTATTTAGATAGACTGATATCCTGAAGTTCAGGCTGTCTTTTGACTTGTGAACTTTAGATCACTTAGTTCCTCAATAAATCTTATTTGATTAACCCGCACTATGCTTTGTCAGGTTATGGGCCCCAAGTCTAGTGAATAAACTTCTGAAACTTTGCAGTTCACAAAGTTTAATGGAACTTACTGTCATATCTGTCACGACCCGCTAACCCGCATTTGCCTCCTGTCTTGTGGTTTGCCCTGGAAACCCTTTAAACGCCTGCACCTGTCTCGGAGCATGGCATTTTACCCCCAAAGCCCTCATAGGTCCCGGAATTGTATACCGGAGCTATTGCGTCTTCCTGTAAGGGTCTCGCCCAGTGGACTGAGCCCCCGCAGTCAGCGGAACCTGATAATATCTGGTTTGACAATATGAAGGCTGCTCTGCAGGCTAAATCTCTGTGGGGACTCATGACTGGTCATAAACATCACTCACCTGTACCTCCTACTGAATATCCTGGAGATCTTCTTGCTCATTTAAGGATAGTGCTTCAGTTCAGGTTTCAAAGAAAGAACAAGAGCTCTTGGATATTTATATAAACATGTGATCCATGAAGACATTCAGTAAATAAAATGAATGGGAGCAAATCAAACAAGAAAAAAGAAGAAAGCCAAGCATGAACCTAAACTGTAAGAGCAACCTCTGGAGGCTATGGCTCAGTCACACAGCTGGCAGAGGAGAATTCAAAGTATATTTAGGTAATACAACCATAACTACTTACCTGGCAGAGGGAAATCCAAAGAGAACAAGTTTAGGGATTCCCTATGCCAGGAGTGATGCTTCCAAGGCTCCAGAAGTGTGGGAACTGTATAGCATGACAAAAGCCACAATAAAATTTATAATCTAAAAAAGGAAAATCTCCGAAAATATAATCAAAAACTCAGAAATTGCCATTGCCAGAGGTCATGCACATGTCTCATGTGACTTGCTTAGTAATTTGGAGGCTAGCCTTGAGATGACTAAGCCTCTGGAAGCATTGGCTACACTTGTTTGAATGATAACTAAAGAACCAGAGCACCTCAAGGGCTGAGAAGAGTACTAATAGATAGTGTTGAAAGAATAGAAGCAGTAAAGTAAAAGAGTGACAGCAGAAATAAAGAAATGAATAGAGGAAGAATGAAGGAATAAAGAGTGAAAGAAGGAAGAAATGAGGAGTCCCCTGACATAAACCCAATGATACTTGTCACAATTGTGGTGAGAAAAGTCAATCAAGTCCCAAGTGCCCAAAATCCAAGAAGCCCAAGAACATTGCATTTTAATATTCAACAAAAAAAAAACAAAGTTGTAAAATTGAAAGTCTTCATGGTTACTAGCAATAGAATGCCTGCTGGACTATTGTTGGACAGCACTGCATCATCTGTAAGGGCAACCTCCAGAGGTTGCAGCTAAGCCACACAACTGGCAGAGGGAAATCCAAAGTTTATTAGAAATGGTACAGTATGACAGGAAATACAACTAATCACCTAGCAGAGGAAAATCTAAAGAGAACAAGTCTAAAGATCTCTCTGCCGCAGCATGGCACAGTAGCATGAGTAGCAAAGGCATGAAAATGACTATACAATACTTTCCACAGAGCATGGAAGCATCCTAAAGATCTTCAGAGATTGCTGGAGAACTCTGGGGTTCTAAAAAAGGAAGTCTCCTGACATCACTCCTCCCTTAGAGTGCGGTATCTTGATGCACCAGATAAAACAGATTGTGAATGGCACGGTTGGTTGGGGAGATGGAGTAAAGGCTATGAATGACTTGGGGCACCTCAGGATGGTTGCAGTGAAAGTTCCTGACAAGGGCAGGTGCGTGAATATTTTTGGTGGGCTCCCAGGAGTTGTCCTCAATACCATAGCCCTTCCACTTGACCTTGTACTGTAGTTTATGTTGAAATAAGTGGCTGTCCAAGATCTTCTCTACTTTGTACTCTGCTCCATTGCTGGCAAGAACCAGAGGGGGCAGAGGAGGAGCTTGTTGGCCAGGAATGGAATTATCCAGGGCAGGTGAGAGTTTGACCACATTGAAGACCAGGTGCAGTCAATGCATGCTGATGGGCAGTTGAAGTCAGTAAGCAAGGGATCCTACCTAACACTCAACCACATATGGTTCCAGCTGTTAATGTGAGAGCTTTTGCAAGGGCCAAGTGGTTGCAATGTCAGATGCATCTAGGTGAACACAATTCCCAGGCTTGTACTGGAGAGCCGGAGTTTGTCCTTGATTGTAGTACTGGGCCATGTTGTCTTTTGCCTTGGTCAGCATGGCCTTTGCCTCCTCCTGTGCCTTCTGCATGCAATCAACAAAGTTGTTGACCAACTCATTCTCTGATTGCCATGCATGTGGTTCAAAGCCTATCCAGAGGTGCTGGCCAGTGTTGAGGAAGAATGAAGAGACCTGTGTGGATGCATGGACATGGTTGTTGTATTGGAATTCTGCCTTGGGGAGGAGCTCCTCCCAGTCATCCTGCTGCTTGTTGCAGAACAGCCAGAGGTACTGTTCTAGCTGCTAATTCATGTGCTTGGTCCATTTGTTGGACTGCGAGTGGTAGATAGTAGACATGTAGAGCTTGACCTGTAGGAGGCAGTAGAGTTTTTGGGTGAATTCCACTATGAACTGTGGACCCCAGTTGGAAATGTAGGCATTGGAAAAGCCATGGAGTTTCCAGATGTTCTTTTGGTACAGGTTGGCAGTGCCCATTGCAAAGCAGGTCATATGCGTCGGAATGAAGTGCACTTGCTTACCATAAAGGTTCATGACAACTATGACAGCGTCATACCCATGCATGTCTGGGAGTTCCACAATGAAGTCAATGGAGGCCATGCTTCAGCATGCAGTGGGCATGGGAAAGGAGTGCAGTTGACTAGTTGGAGGGTGTTGGAGGGGCTTTGTCCAGAAGCAAAGATCACAGGTGCTGGTGTAAGTCTCTATGTAACATGACATCTGCGCCCACCAGTAGTTCCAAGAGACCAGCTCTAGTATCTTTTATTGACCAGGATGTCTGGCAATGTGGGAGTTGTGGTGCTGTTCAATAATGCACCTCCAAAGCTCCAGGTTGTTTGGCATGTAAATGCATTCCTGGAAGGTAAGGAGTCCATTCTATAGGCCCTACTTGTTGATGTGTACAGATTTTGCCCTGGGGGGAAAGGAGGGTGCTCTGAGTGCAGTGCCAAGGTGGTCTTGGCAACCAAGTCCTTCTATGTTCTCTCCCAGTTACCTTGGCAAATGTCCCAGAGTATATTGACCTCATCCTCCTGGACAGCCAATCCTTCAAGCACGTGAATAGCAAACACCTCCAGGTGCAGAAGGGTGATGTTATTATTGTCCCTTGCACCAGAGCCATGGTTGGTGCACCAGGAGAGAGTGTTGGGCTTCTCCATGCTTCAACCAAGCTTGTGGTGCAGTGTGAAGTCAAAGTTGGCAAGGTACAGAGACCATCTAGCCTGCCAATGGTTGAACTTTTTGGCCATCCAGAAGTATTCCAGGTTCTTGTGGTCTGTCTATCAGGTTTCACTGACCACAGAGGCTTAGTCTACTGGGCAAGGCCCTTACAGGGAGACACAATGACTCCGGTGTACAGTTCCAGGACCTACTAAGGCTCCGGGGTTAAAATGCTATGCTCTGGAGCAAATGCAGGCATTTAAGAGATCTCAGGGGTGAACCATGAGATATCTAGCAAATGGAGGACTTCCCAGGGTTCTGGAGGTGCTGTGATTGGCAAGGGGTGATTTAGAATAAAATATGGGCTCTGCAGAAGTCAAGCTAAGTGTGTGAGGCAAGACGTTGGGAGATTAAGTTGGTACAGGAAAGATACAAGTGAAACAAGTCAGAACACAATACAAAAGAGTTACAATGAGGCCAGGACTTGAAAAGAGTCAAAAAATAGAGACAAGAGAGTAAAACACAAGTCAGGGAACAAAACCAAGAAAGGATTAAGACAAGGAGGGAAAAGTGAGTACAAGGAAAGAGTGATGAGACAAGTACAAAGCGCAAAGACAAAATGGAAATTCAAACAGACACAATACAAGTTGAGGATCAGGAGAACACAAACAGATACATTCAAATATGAGACTGTGGACAAGCTGTTACTGGGGTGTGTGCAATATCAAGACTACCAACTAAGTTCCTAGTCTCCCACTTAAGTATGGCTACAGACATGTTCTGGGTCAATGTAAGGGGATGCTCTATTGTGGAAAGCCAGGCAGATGCATCAACTACTCAAGCCTACCACCAAGTGGGGTGAGTGTCAAGCAAGCACAGTAACAAGCAACTAGCAGGCAAGAAAGCAGGTCACCACCAAGGGGTGGAGTAGGAGGGCAAGAGCAGAAGACAAGGTCATCATTGAGGAGCTTACAGTAATGCTAATGTGTAGACCCAGAAGCAATGCTATTGCTAGAACTGGAGATGTTCCATCCACCAGTCCTACTTATATACTACATTGGATATGCTATGACTACAGTGTATTGACTAATAGGGCTGGTATGTACTAAGCACTAATGAGTAAGCAACAGTCAGCATGAATAAGCCAGCCAATGGCATAAAGGCCTGCTAACAAGTAGAGTGGGTTCAAAGACCAGCTGACCTACCAAGTGTTGATGTCAAGACAGGGATGGAGCAGGATAGGGCCAGAGCAGTCCAAATGGTGGCTAGATGTGGGTGCCAACGTCAACACAGACTAAGCAAAGCTAGGATGAACAGTCCAAGGACCTGTTTCCTAACAGTCAAGTCCTTGATCTCTGGGTCTGAGCGCAGCTCTGAGACTCTATACTGTTTAGCAAGTGTCAGTTCCAATAAATAGTGGCAGGTGCTGGTACTGATCAGGTAGCAGTGGCGTCAGGGGCTCTCCAAGGCAGGTGATGCATGAGTGATATATAAGAAATGGCTGTGGCAGCATGATTGCTGGGTGATGTGGTGTGCTAGCCATGTGTAGAGTGATTGGATGAGCTGGTCATGTCTGGAGAGAGTTGTGTGACTTCCCAGAGGTGATTGGCCATGTCTAGGCTGATGGAATTGATAGCCAGGGTGATTGGCAGTAGTGTCTGCCATTGTGGGAGTGGGGTAGTTGTGGGTTCCCAGTCTGGGGCTATGAGGGTCTGGGGAGTTGTCTTCTGGGGCCTCCAAAGGTGAGGTAGGTGGAGTGGGTTTGAGGTCCCAGAGTTGGTCATGGGTTGGCAGGTTGTGACACTATCCAGACTTTGAATTTGTGCCAGGCCTCCTTTAGGAAGTGGTGCCACTCCTTCAGCAACCAGATGATTGTGAGCATCTCCTTGTCATGGATCTTGTAGTTCTGCTCCACAGCATTGAGGCTTTTGGAGTAGAAGACAACAGGGTGCTATTTACCATCCTCTAGGGACTGCTGAGAGAGGACCATGCTGATCACAAAGTTGGAGCTGTCTGCCTTGACTTAGAAGGGTCGGTCATTGTCAGGGAAGAGCAGCATAGGCTTTGAAGTGATGGTGGACTTCAGGGCATCAAAAGCCTGCTGCTCCACATCTTCCCAAGCCCACACATTGTTTTTCCCAGTGAGGTCAAAGAGGGAGCAAGCGTGATGGAAGAAGTCTTGGATGAACCACCAATAGAAGTTAGTGAACCCCAGGAAGGCCTGTACTTTCTTTTTGCTCCAAGGCTCTGGCCACTGCATAACACCAGTCACTGGGTCTATCTCAACCATGCCATAAGAGATGATGAGTCCAAGGTACTCAATGCAAGTCTGCTCAAACTCACACTTCTCCAGCTTGAGGTAGAGCTAGTGTTGGTGGAGATGGTCCAGGACAACTTGCGTGATCTGGCAGTGCTCCTCTAATGTCTTGGTGTAGATGAAAATGTTGTCAAAATATATGCAGACCATGCTGTCAGTTATGAGGTCCTGGAACATGTTATTCATCATAGTCTGGAAGGTGGCAGGGCTGTTAGTAAGTCCAAAGAATATCACTAAGGATTCAAATAGCCCACAGTTGGTCCAGAACGCTGCCTTCCACTCATCTCTCTCCTGGATACACATGTTGTTGTAGCCCTAGCAAACATCCAACTTAGTAAAGTAGCACACACTCTGGAGGTTATTGATCAATTCCAAGATGAGGAGAAGCAGATAGCGGTTCTTAACAGTCATTGCATTGAGCACATAATAGTCCTGGACCAACTAGAGAGAGAGCCATCCTTCTTCTTGATGAAAAACACCAGTTAGGCCATTGGGGACTTTGAGGAGCAGATTTGTCTGGACTCCAGATTCTCTTGGAGGCATGCATTGAGTTCATCCTGCTCTTCGGGCATGAGTGTGTAAACCTTGCAGTTGGCCAGCTTTGAATCCAGCAGGATTTTGATGGCATGGTCCCACTGCTTGTGTTCTAGGAGAAAGTTGAATGAGGCCTTGGAAAATACATCCTCAAAGTCATGCAGGTGGTTAGGGACCACATTCTTGAAGGCCCTCAGAGGGGTGTTCACCACAAAGGCTTGGGCCAGCTGCTGGAAGGTAGTCTGGCTAGCCTGGATCTCCTCCATGACTGGTGAGGATCATAGTGTAGTGGCATAGATGCAGTCTTCTACCTCAATGGCTTTGTCTGGAAGCTCTAAGTCCAGCACAGTTAGAAATTCCCCCTCATGTCCCTCTTTCTGGCCAGGATCCCCTCTACTTGTAACACAGGACAAGGTCTACCATGGACTTGATAGATCCCGCTTTGTTACAAGTGCCATCAATGTTGCACACTGAGATTAGTGAGTTGGTGCTGCTCCACATAGCTAGTGTCCACAAAGAGTCCCATTGTTCCAGAGTCTAGGAGAGCAACTACACTCCAGGTCTGCTGTGTATTGGTGGTTTCAATTTCCACGTTCATCCAGAGCAAGTTTGGTGATGGAGTGGACACAATGACATAGTGGTGGAGGAGACAGCACTCCTAGGCAGGAGCGCACATGCATGGAGGAATTTGGAAGGGCTTAGGAGAGTCATTGGATATGTCAGGTGTCAGAGGACTCCTCATTTCTCCCTTCTTTCACTCCTTATTCCTTCATTCTTCCTCTATTTATTTCCTTATTTCTGCTGTTACTCTTTGACTTTACTGCTTCTATTCTTTCAACACTATCTATTAGTACTATTCTCAGCCCTTGAGGTGCTCTGGTTCTTGTCAGGGGACTCCTCATTTCTCCCTTCTTCCACTCCTTATTCTTTCATTCTTCCTCTATTTATTTCCCTACTTCTGCTGTCACTCTCTTACTTTACTGCTTCTATTCTTTCAACACTATCTATTGGTACTATTCTCAGCCCTTGAGGTGCTCTGGTTCTTTAGTTATCATTCAAACAAGTGTAGCCAATGCTTCCAGAGGCTTAGTCATCTCAAGGCTAGCCTCCAAATTACTAAGCAAGTCACATGAGACATGTGCATGACCTCTGGCAATGGCAATTTCCGAGTTTTTGATTATTTTCTGAGATTTTCCTTTTTTAGATTATAAATTTTATTGTGGCTTTTGTCATGCTATACAGTTACTTTCCATGCTTCTGGAGCCTTGGAAGCGTCACTCCTGGCATAGGGAATCCCTAGACTTGTTCTCTTTGGATTTCCCTCTGCCAGGTGAGTAGTTATTGTTGTATTACCTATATATACTTTGGATATCCCTCTGCCAGCTGTGTGACTAAGCCATAGCCTCCAGAGGTTGCCCTTACAGGGCCAAGTTGTGAGCTAGTGCTGCTCCACATAGCTAGCTATGGTTGTATTACCTAAATATACTTTGGATTTTCTGCCAGCTGTGTGACTGAGCGATAGCCTCCAGAGGTCGCCCTTATAGCAGAATAAGTCTCTACATTTTGGTCTGGGAGCCCCCTTTAGCCTGCTTGAGCCCTCTCTTGCCCTCTTAGGTCACTCTTCCACTGGATTACCTCTGATTCTCTGTTGCTTCTATGACCCAACCAGTCCCCTCAGGTCTTGCGTTCCAGGAGGAAGTCAAACAAGGCCTTGGAAAAGACATCTCCAAAGTCGTGCAAGTGGTTGGAAACTGCATCCTGGAAGGCCCTAGGAGGGGTGTTCACTGCAAAAGCCTGGGCCAGCTGTTGGGAAGTGGTCTGGCTGGCCCAGATCTCTCTACAGCTGGTGGGGGTCTCAGCGTAGTGGTGTAGATGCGGTCTCCTACCTCAATGGCTTCATCCGGAAGCTCTAGGTCTGAGGTGGGTAATGTCAGGGGACCGGTCTCCGGACCGTGTCCAACTCTACTCCGAGCTTAGTCCAACAATATGCCTATTCCTAGCAGATCCAACTGGTCGCTCAGCCCACCCTTTCCCCTTCTGTCTCTTAGTAGTCAGCCTTGATGAGTCATATGCATGGACCTTACTCAGCATCGATTATTGTTAGTCATACTCCTTTACATACCAGGGCTCGATTAGTAAACAGTATTAGTAATAGCACAGCCACCAATGTAGTATATATAGGCAGCCTGTGGATAGAATATCTCCAGGCTGAACAATAGCAGTGTTTTTCTGGCCTACACACCAACCCTACTGTAAGCTCTCTAGCAATGTCCAACCACTCGATTAGCCTTGCCAGTCCCTTGCTTGACTCTTGCCTGCTTCTACGCCTGCTCAACTCCCGCTTGTCACCAGTGCTTGCTGGCTCTGTGGAAGGAGTTCCACAGACGTTAAGTGTTCCCCTTACAGGTTGTTCAGCCTCCTACACTGTCCACCCTTCTAGCCCACAGTATTCAGCTCTATTCCCTACTATGTCTTCTGACTCTCGGTCTCCCTCTACCCCCATGACTCGTACTCCTACAATGGCACTCTCTGCTTGCCCTTCCGACCTGGCCTCTGGTACACCCCCTGTTCCCGGAACAGGCCCTGCCATGACGCCTCCCTGGACCGCCGACTGGTTTTCTATAATGCAGCAGATGCAGCTGACACTCGCCGCCCTCGAACGCAGACTAGCCGCTCTGGAGAGTGGACATGCGATTGCCGCTGCTCAAACCGCTGATAAGCATAGTAATGCTCTGGTTGCCCATTGTTCTGCTCCTTCCGGCCGCCCTAAGCCCTCCGAGTCCTCCAAAACTCCTACCGCGCCCCCTCTCATAATCATCAACAGGTTTTGCAATCTACTTCTAATACTCCCCTGGCCGTCCCTTTCGCTTGGGATCTACCTCCTACCAATAGTAAAGCCCCTCATTACAAATATGCTCTTGAGCTCCCCGACTCTCTTGTTGCGCACGTCAGGGGCGTGACCTTAAACAAGCCCATGACCTGTCCAGCTTCTGGTTGGCTGCCTTCTCGGTTGGTCCAGCTGATGGTGAAGGCCGACGTTTTGTCACTATCCGGAGCACTGACCAGCAGATTAGTGAAGCTCTTGTTGTCTTTGGAAAGCGCATTGCTAAGAAGCGTGTGCGCGCACCACGGAAGCAGCGATCTGGCAACGCTGCACCAGCCCCTTCTAGGGATTCCGCATTGTCCACCCTGAAACCCCCTACTCTGTCGGCACTGCCTCCTCCTCCTATGGCTCCTGTGCCTGACTCTACCACGGACTTCCAAGAACCCACTGATTGGGATGATCCATCTCCTATGCAAGTTTCGGTGGCACCTTTACTGCTCACCGGCTCGCCTCCAGCTCTGTCATCCCCCATGGTCATCAACTACGCCTTTGGGCATTATGCTTGGTGCACTTCTAAGGCACCACCGCGTGGCACTAACACTGCTTGACGCTCTTGCCCAACCCGGGGAAGGTAACACTGTTTGTCAAGGCAACAAACCTAGAGGAGGGGCTGATGTCAGGGGACCGGTCTCCGGACCGTGTCCAACTCTACTCTGAGCTTAGTCCAACAATATGCCTATTCCTAGCAGATCAGACCGGTTGCTCGGCCCACCCTTTCCCCTTCCGTCTCTTAGTAGTCAGCCTTGATGAGTCATATGCATGGACCTTACTCAGCATTGATTATTGTTAGTCATACTCCTTTATATACCAGGGCTTGATTAGTAAACAGTATTAGTAATAGCACAGCCACCAATGTAGTATATATAGGCAGCCTGTGGATAGAATATCCTCAGGCTGAACAATAGCAGTGTTCTTCTGGCCTACACACCGAACCTACTGTAAGCTCTCTAGCAATATCCGACCGCTCAGTTAGCCTTGCTGGTCCCTTGCTTGACTCTTGCCTGCCTCTACGCCTGCTCAACTCCCGCTTGTCACCAGTGCTCGCTGGCTCTGTGGAAGGAGTTCCGCAGACGTTAAGCGTTCCCTTTACAGATAAGAACTCCCCCTTGCATCCTTCTTCCTGGCCAGTGTCCCCTCTGCTATATCTGTTGTCCTCTCTACGAGGAAAGCCAGAGGCGGAGGGTCCAGCAGGTCAAGATCCACAAACAGGAGGTATCCTACCTGGCATGCTCAGATAACTGCGCGTTCCTGCATTGCGGTGCACTGCTCCTTCTTCACTTTGTCTGCATAGGTGGTGCAGTGCTGGGGGCACCGACTCATGCTGATTTTCTCAGAGGTCCAGTTGATCTCCAGATTGTGCTCCTGGAGCCAGAGAAATCCAAGAGATCATCTCCTGCTTGCTGATACTTGTAACCACAAAGGTGGTGCGCTCCACATGGGATTTGTAGTGCAGGACAAGGTCCACCATGGACTTGATGGATCCTGCTTTGTTACGAGTGCCGTCAATGTTGTACACCAGGATGGGGGACAAGAGGAGTCAAGTTAAGAGCTGGTGCCACTCCACATAGCTAGCATCCACAAAAAGTCCGGTCGCTCCAGAGTCCAGGAGGGCAACTATGCTCCAGGTTTGCTGCATGTTGGTGGTTTCAATCTCCACGTTCATTTGAAGCAAGTTTGGTGATGGGGTGGATGCTATGACATAGCGGCAGGGGAGGCGGCGTTCCCAGGCAGGAGTGCATGCCTGAGGAGAGGTCGAGGAGGGCTTGGGAGAGCCTTTGAGTATGTCAGAGGTAGTGCTTATGGTTGGGGAGGCTGAGTTGTTGACAGAGGTTGTATTGATTTCTTCTACCGACAGACATGTGAACCTGTTAGCACTAGGCAACGGGAGCATACTTTTCACTTGTCACATTTCTAAAAACCCTCCTGTGACTCTTCTGACTCTCTGGTAGCGAAAGGGGCCTTGTGCACGCTCTCCAGGGCAGGGGTGTCCAGAGAGAAAATCCCGGCCACGTCACGGGCTGCCAAGAGTTGCAGGAGCAGCTCCTCCTGTTCCTCCGGGGACAGATACCAGACCTCGAGGCCCCGGGGGCAATGGCAGGCAAAGTAGCCCAGTGCACCGCAGCATTGGCACAAGAGCGGGAGAGGCACATGCTGCTGAAAAGTGTCCATGTCCATGGGGGCACCTGGGGGTAGTACCCGGGGTGGCAGAGGCAGAGTGGTTGGTCAACAGGGGAGCGGAGCAGGGAGGCGCAAGGAGCTCCATGAGCTGCCACTGCTCCTGAGCTATTTGGCACCATGACAGGGCCTGATTGTCCACTGGGCGTCCTTCTGCAAGGTTGTTGATGTGCTCCATCAGGATCAGATGAAGCCCTTTCCAAAAGGTGAGGCACCACTGCAGGCCGTTGGGGTACTTGGCCTGCTCTACCAACGTGCAGAACAAGTCAATGTACTTGTCCAGGGATCGCTTCCCTTGGTCATACTGATCCTTGTCCCACAGGACCAATGCGGCGGTTTTGGCGGGGTTCTAGGGGAAGAACTTGTCCTAGAACTCCTGTTTGAACTTAGCCCAGTCCACAAAACTTCTGACACCACTGGGGCGTTGGAAAACCCTCATTGCATAGGTGGCTGCCTGTCCCAACTTCATATAGGACAGGACCCACGCAATCTTCAGCTCGTTGGAAACGAAGTCATCGCCACAGAGTTGGATGTAGGTGACAAAGGATTAGAGGAAATGTTTCTCAGACACGTGGTCACTATTGTACGTGTCGGGGATTGCCAGGCACAGGATATTGGAGTGCTCCCATGCCGGAAGAGGGGATTGCGTGGTGCGAGGGCACTGCACCGGCAGGGTAGGCAGCAGGGGGTTGACTGCCACCTGAGCGAGGCGTTCTAGGAGCGTGCAGTCAGAAATGGTTTCAGTGATTTGGCAGAGGTGGGAGAGTTCAGCAGTGTGCTAGATGAGGGAAGCTTGCATGAGTTGCACCTGTGTTTCTAGATGGAGCAGGCAGGTCCAGGCTTCCTTGTCGGAAGCCGTGGCATCCAAGAGAGCTTCTGAAGCAGCCAGCTGAGACAAAGATAACGTTGGTGCTTAAGCCCAGTGGAGAAGCAACAGATAGGAGCTGGAAAAGGTTTGGTGGCTATAGGGAGCTTCCAGACTAGGATTAGGAGACTTGTTCTGCTGTAAGGGCAACCTCTGGAGGTTGCGGCTAAGTCACACAACTGGCAGAGGGAAATCTGAAGTTAATTAGAAGCAGTATAATATGACAGGAAATACAACTAATCACCTGGCAGAGGGAAATCTGAAGAGAACAAGTCTAAGGATCCCTTTGCCATGGCACGGTGCATCAGTGCAGGTGGTGGAGGCATGGAAATGACTGTACAGTACTTCCCAGAAGGCACAGGAGCGTCCCAGAGATCTCCAAAAATCCCCAGAGAACTCCAGGAACCAAAAAAGGAAGTTCCGGGAATGGAAGTCCCCTGACACCTTCTTTGATGCTCCCAGTAATTGTTCATCAAGTTGCTTAGCATGTTTTTCTGACATTGACTCTAGAAGATCACGAAGAGCAACCAGAAGTAGCAAAACAGCAAGAGTCTGTCCAAATGTCCATTGAGTTTCACAGTGAAGCTGAAATTGATATGTGTTTTTTTTTGATAGCCACTTCCGTATCCACCAGCAAAATAGCATCAAATATAGCCAGAGTTCCTAATCCTATTTTAGTTGTGTAAGATGTAACTTTGTTTGTAAACTTCAAATGTTTCAATATAAGGAGTGGCATGGAAAAAAAGGCAATAGGGATGAAAAGATTCAGCACTGGAAACAAAACAGTGCTATAAACCAAGAGGGACCACATCCTCAATCCCTTTGATCCCAACTGAATTTGTTTACCCAATATAGATATTGTTGCAGACAATGAGCACAATCCTGACCCTCCAAAACCAGCTGGATGACTCCAAAGCCAGATACCAACAGCAGCCATGAGTGACAAATGTAAAGAGCCTATGATTATAACAGGATTTTTCAAGGCTTTCTCTGTCTCATAGATCCACCTGGTACATCGCTTGGTTCCATATATTGAAAGTGCATGGTGTGAAAGACCTATGCTATTTCTCCATGCTTTCTTTGTCTTGTATATCCATCTAGCAGGCCACTTGCTACTGTGTTTGGGAAGCACATGATCTGCTATTACCCTAATTTCTTCTGCA